>JAQGBY010006364.1:0-13234 GCA_034698785.1 Mycogona germanica
TGACTTCGCTGTTGAACGAAATATAAATTGCTTTACAATCCGTCCACTAAGCTTCATAGCCTCTGCCACGGCAATTGCTATGGGGAAGGTATGGATACTATATTTACTTTTGCCATATTGTTGGCAGGGATGAGAAGACTAATCGGGTGTCTCACCCCTCCCTTCTTCGATTCCCTTGCTAATTGTGTTTATTTGTGTGTTTTTTGCAGGCATGCCCGCACCTCCTCCGCCGCCGATGTTTGGAATGTCTCGCGCGCCCGGTGCACCGCCGCCACCACCCGGATGCATGATCGCTCATGGAGATGGTTAGTTATTAAATTTTATAGAAATTCTCAGAAACTTATCTTACGTCCAGCCATGGGGTATGTCTGTCTGACTGTTGCAGGTTCGTTTAGAGTCGCGTGCTCGCGTTTGTTTATTGGATCGCGTATATCTGTGACGATGACGTAGTGGCCTGCAGGCATTTTTGAAAATTAGTGCGTTTGCTTGTTAGTATGTTTGTAAATTGCACCAATTTGAAATTCTTTTGTAATATTGTGTAATAATTGTGCCCCTCACATAGTGCCTAAACACCAAGAGGGGTACAGAAGCTCCTGTTGTGATACACACTTCAGTGAATTAAAAAATATAATAAAACCCGTTCTGGAAAGGTTTAGCTATTCTAAATTTTGTTGACATGTATTTTACTATTTATCCATTTCAGCGATGACTATCAAACGAAGGGTGCAAACAAAGTACAAGTTGCCTACCCTCAATTGGATCGCGCTCAAGCCGAACCAGGTCAAGGGAACAGTCTTCAACGAGTTAGACGATGACAAGCTTTTGTCTGTAAGCAAATTAATCTACATTAATATTATGTGTAAACAGTCTTTCATTCTTGATTTACTTTTAAGTGCCTGTGATCACAGACCACATAAATAATGAGTTTAAAGTAAAGTAGCTGATTAATTTATTAATAAAATGGTATGCTTTGCTACCACTGGTACAGGGTTTAATTTGTTTAATGTTTATGTTCTTGTAGGTGATAGATTTTAACCGATTCGAGGAGGAGTTCAAAATCGGCTCGCTCGGTCTAAGCCATAATTCAGACACCGACTCACTCCAGTCCTATGGCAGTAAACGATTCAAGAAGCCCGAAATGGTCACTCTACTAGAGCACAATCGACTACGAAATATCGGTAAAAATTAACTTTTTGTTATACTCGTTATTGGGAGTTTCCCCTCCTTTCGCCTGGCACGACTTGAGGGGTGATTTTGACTTTGGTGATTGTTGTGTGTGCATTGACTTCATTTACCCTTGCAGCAATTTCCAGGCGTAAAGTCGACATGCCGATCGAGAACGTGCTAAGGACTATTAATAGTCTGGATCTGAAGACGCTGTCGCTGGAGAATGTGGAGGTTCTTCTACGAATGGTTCCCAACGAAGCCGAGGTATGGTCCCGAACCTACAGTTTCATGTCTGATGAGCAGTAAAAATTAGGAAGCTATTTTGTATTGACATTGCTCATTGATACCGGTTTAGGCTAGCTTTTGCTGCACATTTTACGTTGTTAAAAATGATTTTTAATATTTTTCGTAATCTTAGACCAAACTCTACAAGGAGTACGAGAGAGAGCGAAAGCCAGTTGAAGTTCTGACCGATGAGGACAGGTTCCTGTTACAGGTTAGTTGATTAAAAATATAATTATTCTTATCTTGCGTTGTTATTTTTTGTGGAACCACATTGCTCAATTACTTCATTTTTTAATTTTTAGTTATCTAAAGTTGAGCGAATATCACAAAAGCTGCATATTATGAGCTACATGGGAAATTTCCATGAAAACATTCAGTTGATAATGCCGGTAAGTTAATTTTTCTATGTTTCGATAATTCCTGATTCAGTTTTCGACAATAAAAAATCAATTTATAATTGTTCATTTTGATTGTATGTTCTTTTAACTTGCAGCAGGTGCACGCAATCATCAATTCATCAAGAGCTATCAAAAATTCTCATAAAATAAGAAAATTACTAGAGGTAAATAGGTCATAAATTTTATTATTCGGTTCACTTTTTAAATTCTTTGTTATCGCCGTTGATAATAAAATTAATATTTTCCACGTCGCAGATCATCCTTGCCTTCGGAAATTACCTGAATAGCAACAAGCGCGGTCCGGCTTATGGATTCAAACTTCAAACCCTAGATATGGTAATATTTGGTTTTATAATTCGTTAAAAAAATTTGAAACCACATTTTAGAACTGTTGGACTGCGATTGCATTATTTTATTTTTCCACAGTTAACAGACATGAAGTCTTCCGATAAACGGATGACACTGATGCACTACATCGTCGAGACGATTCAGCTCAAGTTCCCGGATCTGATGAACTACGACAGCGAACTGAGGTTCATCGAGAAAGCAGCCATTGGTATGTTGAACAGTTGTGATGCTCCTGTCTTTCAAGTGTTTTTAGTATCACTCATCAACAGAGCAAAATGTAATAATTTCTTGTGGCATTTGTGTGCATTAATGTTTTGATCTGAAATTCAAGTTGGCGAACTTCTCAACCAGTTATGTATCAATGATTATCATTTGTGATTGATGAATTTATTCTTGAATTTGTTGGGCAGTTTCCTTGGAGAATGTTATGACCGATGTCCACGAGCTGGAGAAGGGAATGGAGCTCACCAAAAAGGAATACGAGTTGAGGAAAGACTTCAAGGATACGGCGGTGCTCAAGGAATTCCTTACTGGAGCGGAAGAGAAGCTGCGGAAACTGCAATCTGATTCTAAAATTGCGCAGGTATGTTGTCCCAACCGAAAATTAACACTTTTGCACTGATCTGCTGGTGCAAGTCGAGCGTTTTCGGGATTCGTAAAATTTTCTAGTTGAACATTGATCTAACATTAACGCGGAAAGTATCCAATATCTGTATAAATACTTATATAGCAATTATTTGTAGCTTACCCAGGCGTTGTATTAACGAAATTTTGTAACTTGTATTTTAGGACGCTTTCGCTGACGTCGTTGAGTACTACGGAGAATCTCCGCGGACACTGTCTGCTGCCACCTTCTTTTCGGTATTCCTGCGCTTCACGCGAATGTTTAGGGTAATCGTCAGTTCTTATTTTTTCTTTGTTTTATATATCATCAATCAAGAATTAATTTCACATTCTTCAATTTGTAAATGTTGGTTTGTCGACTGAAAAATTTAATTTTTTTGCTTTCGTTATTAGCAAGCTGAACTGGACAACGAGAGCCGGAAGAAGCAAGAAGAGGCGGCCAAGGAGGTTGCATACCACCAGGCGGAGAACATTGCCCAGAAGAATAAGATCAACAAAAAGAATCATCAGGCAAGTCTAGTGAGGTGTAACAGCTTAAAAGCTGTGGCCAGGTGGCGGAACAGTCCCTCTTTTATTTTTGCTGAAAACTGATTAGCGCATTTACCTCGACGTTAATTGCTCTTTGTCTTTGTCGCTAGGATGCTGTAATCAACGAATTGAAGAGCAAGACGAAGCAGGTGAAAGACAAACAACTATTGAAACAGGACGAGGTTTACAACGGCGCCTTGGAAGACATCCTATTAGGTAGCTCTAAAGTTGCTTTGCAATACAGGCATTTGCTTGAAAGATTCAATCTGCTTTAGGGTTGCTTTACTGAAATCAGGGTACGATGATTACGGATAATGTAAACCAAGAAAGTTCTTGATAATCAAAGATTACCATTCCTACCGCAGTTGTATTAGTATTGATGGACGAAATTATTTTGATGTTTCCAAAATCTGATATACTTATCTAATATAAGGCTGGTGTATTGTATGCAATCAAAATGCAATCAGCAGCGTTTTGCTACGTTCAAATGCAAATTTCGAGTATTTTGAATTATTCCTCTCAAAATTTCTGTATGTAATATTTTACTTGTTACAATTACAAGTTTGGCAGAATTACATATTGATATGGTCAGTTCTAATTATGTCAGTTACACGTGTCGCAATATATATTTTTATACATTATTTTTGTTTGTTTCGGTTATCGTAACTATTTTTTAATTTGTGAAATTGCAATTAAATTTTTCAAAAAATATAAAACCGGTCAAGCGATTTATTTTAATTACACATTATATTTGCTGGGCGACGTCGCGCATGTTAAACGCGTTCTTTAGAAGTTAAATTGTGTTGCAAATAATTGTTTTTGCTAAATATTAAGCAATTCTTTTTTAACGCTACTTTTCATTAAAATTGTCATGCGTCATTTATGAAAACAATTTAGAAGATCATTTAGAATTTTCAAAATCATTTTATTAATTAGTCTGGCATTAAAATTCGAAAGATTTGAAATTTGGACGAATCGATTATAGAAGCCAGTGTAGTTTTTCCCCCCAATAAAAAAACTTATAATTTAGTAGGGTGTCTGAATGCAAAACTCAAGACATTACCAAAACTGAGTGTGGCTATTTTTCGCTGTTTACAGGATTGAAGAACGAACCGTACCGTCGAGCCGACGCTGTTCGCCGCAGCCAGCGGCGGAAACAGGAGAACGTGAGATTGTCGAGGACTATGGAAGAGTTAGAGGTGTAGCGGCTCTTCGCATCTGTTCATGTATGATAGCTGAAGTTTTGTTGGCGGTAGTGGTACTACTTTTTTTGAGATTTTTATCTTCCCAAATTTTTTATGTTGGCGTCCCCGCAAACTGTTGGATACTTCCAGGGTTTTGTTTTACTCCGCGTGGAATAGGCGGCCTTGTGTTTCGGTGTAGCGACTGTTCTCTCAGCATCTCCAAATCCTAAATGTCTGATGTCCATATATGTTGTATACACTTGGAGTCAACTATCTCATTTGCTAGTTATTTGTAACGTAATTTTTTGACGTTAATGAACGAACATCGAGTGCCTTGATCGAGCGCATTCACAAAACGAGACTGAGTCAGTGAAGCTCGAGGAATCCGATGGATAATTCCCAGTTTTAAAAAATTCGGCTGTTGATTTTTTTTATATAGATTTTTAAGCCTTAATGGGAGAGGAATGAGAAAGCGAATGGAATGTACATTATTGACGAGTGTTTGACATCGAATACCTTGAGTGATAATAGACAAGTGGTTTTCGTTTTCTTTTTAAATACACATTCTCAAATTTGTTATGTATATATATTATGATTTTTGTATGCTTCTTATAGATGATAGGTTTTTATATTTCGCTATGCTTTAAAGTGGCTTCCGTTTATATTTATATCGACTTGCGGATGAAAACTGAATTTTTACAATCTTGCATATCGAAATTGACCTATAATGTCCATTCTCTGTAAATTATATATATTTTTTCTTTTTGAAAATACAAATTTGTAAAATATAAAAAAAGGTAAACTGAACCAAGCGCACCAAAGGTTTTACAGTTTTGTCTGAACTCCGTTTCTGTAAAGTAGGTTAAACAGTCTTAAAAAGTTGCCCCTGTTGATAAATATGCAGAGTGCCTAATAGAAAATCCAAAATATTATGATGTTCCAAATGTGTCCGAAAAAAAATTGACGAGTCTCGCAGATTTTATTGGGCCATCAGGGTAGCAGGTGTTGGGCCTTACCCGTTTTCCTGATGTACATTGGATAATTTATATCGCAGTGAGAGTCAGTATTTATGTCGGTCGGAGTGCCTACAGCGACTACATACAATTAGTGACCTGCAATATTTTTGTACATATGTGAACGTCGCTGAACATTAAAAATGCTGACGGAGCTTCCCCTTTCTTCGCTTCTCTTTTTTTCTGTTAGGGATAGAAAAATGTTATTCCCAGTCAAACCATGTTGGTCGCATTTTGACAGACACTTGCGGAAGTATTATTTATTACTTTCTCTATTGTCATTGCTGGTCAATCACTAACGCTTCCAATCTCTAATTGATCTTCCACCAACAAGTATTTCTTAATTTATTTTCATTTTTAGGTGGTTAAGGGCAGTCCTAATCTAGGGATCACGTTTAAACCTTTATTTTATATTGGAATGCGGACTCTAAACTAAAATGAAATGAGCGTCGTTTGTTTCAGTTTAGGTGGCATGACAGTCTGAAAATTGACTTTCTTATGGGTGAAGCAAGTTTTCTCGTGTTCAAGGAGAAATTTGATTTTGAGAACTTCTTAATCAAAATGTAGACATATTTACCCGTTAAAATCTGTTTCAGATGACACAATTAGTTTAACGTTAGATTTTTGAGCGTACTTTTTTAATGAGTTCCTTACTCGCTAAAAAAGGAAACACAATTTGTAAACATGCAGTTTATAATCTTTTATGAAAAATATTTTGTGTCTTGAGATTTCCGTGAACCGTTTTTTAGGAATGTTTTTTGTTTTCTTATGAAACTTCCAAAGTGTTCACCAAGAATGAATACCAAAGTATTCTCACTATTCCATACCAAGTACTGTGTGCGTGATTCATTGTGCCTATTATTGTATACGGTGTGAAAATGTCTCGTTCGCCAGTTTGTTAATTACATTTTCTGTTTTTACAGTTTCTCATTTTTGTAATTATCCAAATGAACCCATTACGCACAATGCTGTTCACCAAATTCGACATTGGCAATATCAAATGTTGAATCATCAATCAATGTAAGATCTCTTGTGCGTGTCGTGAGTTTTTATATTTGCTGATATGTTACTCGTGCTGCTTTACTGATAAATAGTAAAAATAAGATTTTTGGCAACTTTCAAAAACACTGCAATCTGACTTGCAGAGAGCTGTCAAGTATTTAGAGACGCCCTTACTGTAATTTCAACGGCTTCAAAGTTCAGATGAAAATTAATCACACAAATTTATTTGTCGTTTTTTCAAATGTGCCCAATTTGTTGTGAAGTGAAAGCCTATTCCAGCCATTGACCATTGTGCCTCTTACGTTGGTGGTGCTATGCTATTGCTGTACGCTTAATTTCGTGTAAAATCTACGAACTTACCAGTCAACCCTGTGTGCGCCTACAATTTTGGGAACGAGCTAAATGACAATTCATGCCTGCTTTAACGTGTAACCGCTTCGAAACCAAAATTCTTGCTTTATACGGTATTTAATTTTTCTACTAAGATAAAAAGTAACTCTTGTAAATACGAGTAATTATCGAAAGTCTATGTCCAAAAAGGGAATTTTTTAATTAAGAAATAAAATGTTATATTACAGCTACATCGCTTTGTACAATTATTTTGAAACTATCAAAAATGCCAATAATTATTCGATTAAACCAGAAGCGTGCTGCAAAAAATGATCCTAGCCTGGTTTAAAATGTTGACAAGCAAAAATGTATTTTATTTAATCATAATACCCTGACTGTGACTGAGGTATTACCTGCGTTTCGGAAGGTTTTATGCAGCATGCTTCGGATTTATCTTCATCATGTACACACAATATTGCAAAACTCCATTATTTATGATAGCAGTCAATAACTTCCTATATGTACATAGTAAAATATATCGTTTATCCAATAGTGCTTGATAAATCTACTCAATATATATCTATCCTTGGATAATTTAATGAGTTAACACGAGATCGCGTGATCACTAAAAAATATAATCGTTACAGTTATATACTGTAATTACATGTATATATATATATATAAGTTAATAAATAAATATTCGCAGAGTGGAACGGATTTTCGGATCTGCTCATTTTCTGCCCTTCTCGGCCGCGCTGTATCTGGGCTGGGAGCCGGAATGTAGTTTGCGTAGCACGGTCTGGATGTCGTTGTCTGGAAAGATGAGACGAATGACCCGCTCGGCCAGCTCATATAGCAGCCGCCGATTCACCTCTGGTTGCTGGAACATTTCGAACAGAAGATGCACGCCCTTACGCGTCGTCTCGCTACCGATGATATGTTTCATTTCGTCTGAAAAGTCCAAGAGGGTAGAAGGTCTGAGAGTGCAGGAAGCACCATTACGGTCAATCGGAAAAAAATCTGGCGCGATTGCGCATGCTTTTACATCCTGGTTACTGTCCTGATTGATGTCCTGGGCGTACACCAAAAACGTCATGCTCATGAACAAACTAGTGACGCGCAACGACAGATTAATTGCCGATTTTTGGTTGACGCCTCGTGACAAAGTATAACTTAAAACGGCAAGAGTTCACTATAGTATTTTCCAGAAAGATGAAAGATGCCACTTCCCGCGCGTAGCTCATTTTGCCATAATATAACGATAGCGTGGTCATCAACCAATACATACCTGGTAAAAAGCACAGCATTGCCATCTTGGCCGAAACCCGCATTCGCATTTTAGCGTTTTCGTCTCTAGGCGGAGAACTCTGGGCTGCGAAACCGTTGGGCCAAATGGCATTTCTATTTTTTTTAAACAAACAATACATAGTAAAAGAATATTAAGGGTGTTGGCAGATATGGTTCAGGTAGTGGGGATGTCCCGGTTTCTAATATGTATGGGTACAAGCTGAAATGCTATAGGGAGTAAAGGAGGAGTTACTCACCTGAAGTTTCTAATGTACTCCGCAATCTGATCGGCCGAAGTCAACCACTCGACATAATCTACGATTTTACGGTTGATGCGATCACCGTACATTGTTTTTATGAACTCGCGAAGAAGAACGACAATCCGACGCCTCAGCCATTGATTACGACTCTTTAGATCGAACACTTCGTCCACGAGAACCAGTAGAATGCGCAACGGAATGTCTTCCTCGGTCTGGCCAGACACCGAAAAAATTGAAAGCATGTTGGCATCAATATACCCGAGTATAGAGAGCCAATTTTGTAATCATATGGGCTCGTATTCATATTCGTATTCGCTTTTATAAATGAATTAAGGTTTTACATGCCAAAACGTCATTAAAATGCGACCAGAATGCAATGGAGAAATTTAAACTAACGTGAAAGTTTACGAGACTAGTAAAATAAAATTTCATTATTATAAATGTTAAAGGCCAGTTTAATTGTAACAAATTCAATGCAAGAAGTAACTGATGGTGGCCAACAGCGAATCCAAAAATTGATAAGGGAGTCTTTATTTTCTTTTCCACCCTGTATCCCGTACTTAGGAACCCAATTTCACAAATACCCCTGGATCGAATAATTTCCAGCAAACTCACTTCAAACTCTAAACCGGCAGTGCCACGTAGTCCCTCCTGCAGAGCACCACAATTGGAGACATTCTTCCCATGAAGAGCACGACATAGGCCGTCCATGACAGTGTCAACAGTCTGGATGAGATTGTCGGGGACCGCCTTCACCATCGTGCTCACATTTCGAACGCTTTCTTTGATCGGATTCACCACCTTGTTAACCTGCGCATGCAACGAAGTAAAAATTGCACAATTCAAACAGATATTCAAAAAAAATTTAAGTAGATAAGGGGAGATCCAGAAATATTAGCATGACATAAACTTGGACCACACACAAAATATTGCGAGCATTTGTACCTTTCTAGAGAATTGCCATTTCCCTCGTGAATAGGAAATCGGCTCTAAAAAGTGAAGCACTTGTTCCTGCAGCCCGGGATATTTCTCGCAAGTTTCTTGCTTCAGCATGAACTGAAAAATATATAGGCCTTGAAATAGATGCCACAAACTCTTGAAAACAAGTTTTAAAATTAAATGAGTAGAAAACATGTGTCATGATGGAACTTTTCTAATTTTCTTTTTAAAAAATGGAACGTGGAACTCACCAGAATATAGTCATTCAATTGCTGCATACGTTTGCCCAGAAACTCCGAATTCATGTTGTTGAACGCCTTCTTGCCGGGGAAATTGTGACCCACGACGTTGGGAAACTGTACAGCGCATTCGAGAATTAGAAAAGTCGAAAATAATTTATTTTATCCAAATTGAAGATCGGAAAGATGATCGCAAATTTTGAGGTTGGTTAGCTTCCAAAAATACCCTGTCCATAACGGCCATATGAAAATCGTGAAAGTCACTGTAGCGTCGGTAGACTTGCCACTTCTCCTCTTTGCCGCTGACGACAGACTTAATCACCTCCACAGCATAAACAACGTATGGTTTGATGGCATCTTTCACCATTCCTAGGGCGTTAGGATTGGAAATCATTTATAAATGTTTTGCTTAAGTTTAGATCAAATGATTACGAGAGCCAAGAATAATATTTATTTAATCCAAAATACTAAACAGAGAATTTTATTTTCTTTCAAATTTACTACGCCTGAAATGATGCTTGATCCACCTGGAGAGCTTTTCACAAAGCAATACTGCATCTTTATATCATCCAGATTTTATTATTTTTGATAACCTGATCAGAACGAGACTGAGAACGACAGTTAGGTGTTTACCTGTGCCCACGATTTTCGCTTTGACAGATAGTCCCTCGATGATTTGTAACAGCGGCCTACCCTTGCCGTAGTTTATGGGCATGGACGCGTAGGCAGAGTCGGACAGGTTTTCCTCTTGCGAGGACATACTCAGACTGTCGCTGCCAGGAATGTGAAACTCCTCCAGAGACTGTAAATCTGAAATTGGTGAGAATGTAATTGTAGAAAATCAACTTCAAATTTTTGAACAGACAAGAAAATATTTCAAAAGTTCTACCGTCATCGTCCGATTTACTGGCATCTTTGAGTAGGTCAAGTTCCGCCAACATTTTGATGTATTGAGGACTTTTCTTAAAGGCACCGAAAAATTTATCCTCTGACAATATCTCCAAAACCTGAAATTGGCATTTTTATTTGATTGATCAAAAATGCACTGTATCGAAATTCTGACTGTGGCTCGGCGGTCCCGGGTTCGATTCCCGCGCGGGCTCTCGATTATTCGATCCCGGGGTACTGGTGAAAATGTGCCCCTCGCCATAGTGCCTAAGCACCAATAGGGATACAGAGTAGTGCGGTTGACTACAGCGATTGGATATTTTTAAAAAAATCAATAATTAGATGGGTGAGGGGTGGGGATATTTAAACAAGCGTACCTTGTTCTGAGTTTCATCGAACCACATCTCAGACGGCATCTCCGTCTGCAACTTGTGAAAGAGTTTCTTGACTAGCGAATCGTCCAATTTGATTCTGGGAATCGCCTGGCAAGATAAATGTATGAAAAATAACTCTTAAACGATTAAACGTAGTGCTATTGGATATAAATTGCAATTAGGAAATAAAACGTTTCACTTATACATTCTAGCATACATCATTAGTCAGTTATGAAAAATTCATCTAATTTCCAAAATCATTTACGGTGAGCAAAAGAAAAATGATACTAATTAATTCTTATAGAATTTTTGAATGGATCAGAATCGGAAAATGTGCTCAACTCGTTTTTGTCGGTGACAAGCACGTTCGATTTGCAACACACCTTCGGTGATAGGTACTGCTCATAGATATTGAGTGCAGCCTCTCGCAGTGGTTCCAATTTGGCCACACTCGTATTGGCGGAACTAATCTGTTCCAAATGGAACTGAGAGATTTGTTGCTCAGCCGACACCCGGTAACCCTACAAAAAAATTAATTGAAAATCAGAACACATAAAACAGGAAAGTTCGGTTAGTGGATAGCCAGAGAGTTGGACAATTTAATTTTAATTATGACTCGAAAATGGGCATTACCTCTACAGTAAGGTAGAAGAACATGTAGTTCTGGTGTCCCGTGCACATCATGAAATCTGTAATTTGTATAAAATTAAATAAAAATAGGCTTGAATATCGTCCCGACATGCTAAGCATAAGAAATATAACTCACCAATGAAGTAGGACAGAGCGACGTTGTTCTTTAAAATGACGTCCAACGGTAGCGCGTACAACTTGTAGCCGGTAGACATGACTTTCTTCCAATCGAATCTCTAAACATAAAATGAAATCGTAATTAAGACCCCCCTCCTCAATAGTTTATTTACAGCATTAATAGAAAAAAATAACGCCCACAGACTGAAGAGACACTTACAGCCGGAAGGCCAGCCGAATCGGTGTCCACGCCCTCCTGCAATCTCTGCAACCGATGCTCCACCACCCTCTTGACAAAGAGCAGGCTGCTCAACTGCTGTTTAATCACAGTATCTGCAGGAAGAAACGGGGGGGAAAAAACATTGAAACGTTGGCATGCTTACGTAGCATCACCAGCAGTAACTGTATATCAACTGGGGATGGCATGGGAATGCTGTGACTAGTTCGTTTGAACAACAAATGTAAAAAGAATCAAATGAAATGACTCGAAAGTGTAAGTGTGCGTGGAGAGGATATTTCTTACCATCGTCCCCTCCCGAATCGCGAGACCTCTGGACAGCAATCTCGTGGTTCACCTTTTCTTGAACTGAGAGCAGTTCGTCCACGACGTTGGTAAGGCGCAATACGGTTATGAAATCTTCGCTGGTGACTGGTACGTCCTTGCACTGGATACAACCAAATAAAAGGTTATTTCTACCTAACTTGAGATGTAAATCAGTTTATTTTAGAAACACAAAAAAGAACTGCACGAACCAGCCACATGATAGTCTGGTTGATATAATCTGGATCACACACGAGGTTCACTGCAGGGCACACTATGGCATTGACTAGTAACTCCTGAAATCAACAACAAATTAACAAGAAAAATTAAAACAAGATTCAAAGATCGCAAAAATATGAGTGGACCTGATCAATGACGAAAGATACAAAAAGAAATGACGTTTACTCTGGCGAGATATCGGAAAGTCTTGTTACTGAAATCTTCGAGAGGCAGCAACAAATACATTAGAACTTCTACCAAATCGCGAAGATACACTGAAAAATGCAAATGAATACACGTTTGTGAACAACAGTATTTCTTTTGTGAAATTAGAGCCCAGTAAATACAAATACCCCTGATTTCGGAGGATAAATAGAAAATCGCCCCACTTTTATCATGTTCGGTTGAAGTGCACACTTGGTTCCAGTGATTTTCCTTATTCAGCTCGCTCTCCAGTTCAAAGAAAATAGAAACCAATGTCTCGGTGGTTTTGGGATCTGATAATAAATAACATTTAAATTATACGTCACGGACTCACGGAATATTCAAAACCTATCATCGATTCATCTGCATAAACGAATTTACAAATTTACCCGCTTTCTTCTTCTCGCATAGCTTGTGCTGTGCCTGTCGGAATAGGCGAAAATGACCGGCAAAATCTTCCACCAATTGAATGGTGAGAAACTGCACCCAGTCAACATCTTTGGCCCTGGAATCACAAAATTGTTAAGAAATTAGGATATCCGCTGCATCACCTGACCACGAATTGCAAAATTGGATGCTAGCATGAGCAAATTTGTTTCTTATTGTCTAGATATTTTTACACACTTTTTGGCAAACGATATGATGACTTGTTGCACG
>JAQGBY010006365.1:0-13231 GCA_034698785.1 Mycogona germanica
ATATATGTCAATACGGAACGTCAAGTAAGATCGTGTACAGACTTATGTACATGTATATGTAGGTCGCCTATCCCCTTCGACCGATGATGGAAAGATTCAATTCGTTCTCTCCTGGCATCTCATATCTCTGGGATTTCCCCTCGCAATTTTTTTTTAATATGAGACTGACGATGTTCTAGAGTTATTTTCATATTACTTTTTGAAACAGATACAAGAGATTATTGCCTTTTCTACAACAAGTTTTTCGAGTGACTTTTTCCTTAAAGCGTATACATGTACATACGCATTTATGTACGTGTACTGCCACAAGTAAACACCTCTACAGTTTTGCGGTTGTGCACTCTGTAAACAGTTATACGAGTGCATCAGAATCGTTAGTCAAAGTTTGTACGTTTATCCGAGAAAATTCAATTTGCAAATTAGGCCAAAGGGTGTTTTCAGACTCCATTTTAAAGATAAACATGCGTCATTAAAGTACGATCAACCATATGTGTTGGTTATTTGTCGCTAAATAACAGACTTTTTAATTTAATAAATTATTTCAAGAAATGGAAGATGCTACTGCAATTAGTTGAAAAAATGTCCGATAGTGAAAGACAATTTAACTTTCTAATTTAATCCAATTAAGGATTTTTCCTCCTGGGGGGAGTCAGAACGTCTGTCTCGCAATTAATAAAAACAGGCTAGACTCTGTTCTTGGAATCGCCTATTTGTTTCCAAATATGCATCGGCATTGATGAAATTAACATTTGCATAGGCACGTTTAGTTTGGCCGGATAAATAATCTGATTTCTTTCTTGAAATATTCTTTGAAGAATATTTTTTAAAAACCAATTGCATGGCAAGATGTAATGTTCACAATCAATTATATTACTACGAGTTGTTAGTTGATTATAAAAGTACATTAGAAACACTCACTGCGAAGCTTTGCGCAAGCAATAAATTTAAAACAGAAGTTTAAAAAAAATTCGCTTTCACTGCTATATTTCTCACTAATTGAAAACGCTCCTGCAGCATAAAATTATCACTCGTAATTTAATTACTTCAAGCAAAAATTCTAATGGTTTGGAGGCGAGTTTCAAAATTTGTGGGCTTCGCGCAATTTCACTTTTACCATTTTGCATTTTCAAAAAATTATGAGCACTTTCGGACTTCTGAGAATTATTTTATTCTTTAGACTATTCGGTTATCGCTCATTTATTTCTCTCAGCGCTCCTACTGGTGAATGTGGATTCCGGTGAATAACCTCCTCTAGAAGTGACAATTAAAGCGTGATGTCACCAATCAAATGACTAAATGATCGGCATCGTGTAATAAGCGGTAGCGTTCAAAGACATTAGAAAAATACCACAAATTTGTTCGTATTTGAACGATTTATGACTGCAAATGTATTTGAAGTGTGGAGATAACAGCCATTTTGGTAACACATAATCGGTGGTTGTTGTGGTGGTCACTCGGAGACCCTTGTGGAGGGGTTTAATGTAATATTGTGAAAACAAGTTGCAAATAAATCGACGCGCCATTGTAATCCGCATTATTGCATTAGTCTGTCGCGTCTATGGCGCATTGTGATGAAACTCGTTGATGGGGGCTGGCTCGCGTCAGTCGTTGATCGATAGCTGGCTGTCACTTCGCACAATGTGATTATTAATGTCTGATTGCTTACTAGCCCTCCACCGCCCCTATACAATGTTTGTTCGCGTACTAGCTACGTACAAATGTGATCCCAGTTTTGTTAAGGGATGGTTTTGCATTCGGCTTTCACCAAATATTTATTTATAATTACCTATATATATATAGTATCATATAAATACTGTGCACATTAAATTGCAGATTAAATGATTATTAACTTTAGCAAGAAGCGACAATGAATACAGCAGTAAAATAAAATAGCTTAAAACTGGTAATATACCCTGTATCGTTTCTAAATTTAGAATGTTTCTTGGCTCGTCCAACTTGGGTGCTATTTTTTGTCCTGTCGGCTGTAGACGAAACCATTCATTCTTTCAGTTGGGTGGTTCACAATAGCTTAAAATATTTTCAGAAGGTCCATTTTCGATTAGTTTTTCTCCCTCGCCTGTTTTTTGTCCCGTTGTCCTAGAGACTATTCAAGTTTTTCCCCTCATTCCTACTACTTCTTCCTCCTAGACCACCAACAATGCCGATTGATTTAGTTCTGTCTGACATTTCGGTTCTGATTCACTTCCGACATTGTGCGCGACTTTTGTGGTTACGCTAATTTGCTGGAAAATGCTTTCGAAATGTGATTTTTTTGTGGTCTGCCCGCGAATTCATTTCCAAGGGTGGTATTACGTTATAAATGTAGTATAACATGTAAATGCCTAAATTTACTTGTGGGCCCGGCAATGCACAAGATCGAGCTCAATTCAAATATCTTATTAGTCTGTATTCGAGGATCAATTTTTATTATTTTATTGTCCGCATTTATTCTAACCTGTATAACGAACGATGGTATTATTGATATCTACGAAAAGTAAATCATAATTTATTTGTTTTTCCGTAGCACTGTGTTTCTGAGTGCAGAATGTAGTAAGGATTATTTGAGCCAATCCATTCACAGATACGTGTGTGTTTTACTTTTGTGCCAACCGCTTGGCATACTCGTAAATGAAAATATTCGTTCACGAATCGGGTATTGGCAAGCGATACTAAAAAGAACGACCCGAATTGTGTTGAGTCATGTATTGACCTGTATCTGTCATTCCTCTAATGACCCGGTTGAAAGATGGATGATGGCCTATTGAGTGACGAGGTCTCGGGTTAAAGTTTATCATTCTCAGATGCATCGGTGGTGGGAGGGGATGAACACCAGTTCAGAATTGGAGAGCACGGTTGCAAAAGAAAAAAAATTGAAGGACCTATTTCACACATCCCGATCGATTGCTGAGATGCTTTGATGTGCAAAATATCCGATAGACAGTGGTATTGAAATAGGGAGAACGAACAGGCAATCAATTCAAGAATGTGCTGATTCTTTAGAAATTGTCGTCATATGGAGAAAATAGCGTATGTGGCGTGTGAAAAACTGTTGAAACTAATTTAAATATTAATATTTAGATTTGTCGAACATCAACTTTTAGTGGGTTCAAATAGAATTTGTGATAATGTATTATTGCTTATTTTACACTAAGGAGAACACTTATTTTTGGATAGTAGTTTTTCAACGTATAAGCAAAATTAGTCAAGAATGTTAAGTGTTGGTAGACAAACACTTTTGGTTACACAGAACCCCCAGCGAATAGGTAGGGCGGTTTAGGTCGGCAATTTTTTGCCAAGCACTTTTGTGCAAGAGACAAAATGTCTTCTGAGTTCAACGTGAGACGATGTTTGGATTTCAACAAAAAATAAGTCTTTTTTATGACAATTTTCTTCATTTCATGTTTGTTTTGCAATTTTATCTAAAACACGGCATCCGTCCACCGGGCACTGTCCTAGTGGATTCCCAGTTCAGATGGCCAATGGAAAGCGCACGAATACTGCTTATTTTTCGGGCAGGGTTGTGAAATGGAACGGGATCGAGTGGGTACGACGTTTTTCCGAATATCATTGATTTCGTTAGTGGTGTACCAAAGTCCGGAGCTTCGGTTTTACCTTGTCGGGCTCAGTGTCTCGCGCGCGCTCCGCTTGACGAATTGGCCTTAAGAGGATCTCGATAAAACTGCTTCTTCCGTCTGATTTATTTGCCCCAGCGAAGCTGGACTTGAAGAGTTTTGTGTGCACCCGTTCCCTCGCGCGCGCGCCCGCGTATACGCCACTAGAAAAGCCATTTCCAAAGATGCCAAATTCTTTTTTTGAAGGAAACACTGTCAGAAATGTGAAGAAAAAAATATTTCGCTTCCGAAAGACAGTATGTTTTTTCATCGGTAAAGTCTCTATTGGTTTGTAGTCGTATACGAGAATCCAGCAATTTGATGCATGCATGGATTTGAACTACGCGCTGTTTCTATGTGCGGAAGGCTGGACTTGCATGGTTCAAAAGAGTACAATTTACAATGGTTTCATTCTGTCATCAGAAGATTTAGTAAAGTTTTGTTTTTCATATAACACTTGTTATTTTGCATTCTCGTTTTAAAAAGATATGGTATGGTAATGCTACCAATATTTGTTTATTCAGTTTTGAACTTCATTTTATTTTTCTAAAATTTATGCTAAAATTATGTGATTTATGGTCTGCTGGAAATTGTCTTGTTCTCTCGTGAAAATGCTCACGCCATATTTAGGTCAAAAATAACTATAATTTGTAAATGTCAATAGAGCCTGTCTATATACGAATTAAGAGGGCTGAGTAGTTTCGAGGTCGAATCACTCATCGGACCTAGATGGACTCTGAGATATTTGTTAAGGAGGTCCACCAGAGTATTTGCCCTAACCCCCCCCAGTAGCCGACCTGGTAATTTTGGCTAGCCCAGGCTTAGTCTGAGCTACCTAGGTAGGGATCTTTAACGTGTACCTGAAATCGTACAGGGACTCGTATGTACTGATTGAGGAGATTTTGTTGTGTTTCCTGAGATGTTGCTGGAAATAAAAGAACAACGAGAAAATAATTTAAAACTTGATAATTACTGGTAATTATTTCTATTTTTTGTTTGTGGAAACGAAGATGAAAATATAATGTCTTACTCGAATATATTTTAATATATATTCAAAAATTCTGATTATTATGTTTCCGTATTTTAGTTATTTTTGTAGTCTATCTTTGATGCAGTTTTGCCAATTCGCTTTTGAATGGTTATTTTGCGATTTGATGTTAATTCAATTTCTATAATACCGAATCCAACAGTTACAAAATGAGACCGAATAGCAGAAGCTTCGTAATTTATCCGTTTGGTGTCGCTGGAGTCGCGAGGAATTTCAATGGTTCACCAGATCGTGTTCCCTCAAGTGACTTGTAGATGCACTTCAAGTATGTTTCTTTGCTTTTCGCTGAATAGATGCGGCTACCATGAAGACAGAAATGGTCAGCCGACTCTATAGTACGTCTCCTTTTCTTTTCATACGTTGCGGTTTCAATGAAAAGTACTTTTTTACAATACAGTGTATACGAGCTAAGTACCTCTATGCATTTATCTACTCTCCTGTACAGCTTTGTTGGAGAGGAAGACGGGGAGACGAGGGGGCATAGACTAGGGGCAATGACAACTTGCCGTTTCAACCTTACAAACCCGAGCATTAAAAATAGACTATAATTCGTTCTCTGCTTAGAAGACGGAATGAATGAGATGTGGGGAGTAGTTGAATAATATTGAGACAAGTGTAGCTCCCTAATGTATAGAGATGTCCATTATTTCCTAATGGATTTTTCAACAAAAACCGATTTACGTTGGTTTTTCACATACACAATGGTTGAAAACATTTGGCAATATGACTTCAAACTTGGCCAGCCACCAACAAAATGAAGAATTTTATACGAAAAATATCGTTATCTTATAATCCTGCTCGTCAACAACTCGAGATACTGCCTCGTCAATGACGTTATGTGTGCTTGTAAAATAAAATAGATAATTTTAATACGAGAAAAGACCAGATATTATCTTACATAAAAAAGTGACATAAAAGGTGCCACAGGTGGTTTTCTATTTATAAGCCTCTTCCCAAGCATGGCTCCCCGTCTTGTTAACAAGAATCATATATACGTATATAAATACATGTACATACGGATATGCAATTTCGTAGTATGATGTATACACAGCTTATTCAGGATAATGTGCATGTATACTATAACTGCGATATCCTGAACGAAACGATGGCGGCAGAGCGAATCCATGCAGTTACGTAGGAAGAATCTGGGAGCAGGGGGAGGGATGGTGAAGGAGAGGAACGGTCCATTCCAAACCCACATATCCGCACGCCCCATTAATCACCTAAAAAGTTTTTGTGCGGATGTAGATGTATGTGGATCCGTCTGTCATTCTTTGGAGAGTCTCTGAGTGTGTGTGTGTGTGTGCTGTGTGGGCTGTCGGACTGACAAGTCTCGCCAGAACGTAAATAGATCGATATAAAATTGATTTTTGATAGTTGCAGATGACGGAAGATCGCCATGTACTTTGCCGTCTCCCAGTCCTCCTTCCCCTCCATGTCCTTTATTCCTCTAGCAATGGCTTCCCAACCGCATCCTCGGCATTTGGCTTTCGGACTCGAACCGTATGAGTTACTGATGCCTGTTGCTAAATAGAGCGGACTACGTCATTTCGTCGTTTATCGCGAATGCGTGGGAGTGACCGATTTTTCTATTTTTTTTTCTTTCACCATTTCTATCTATGTTGTAGAAAAATGCCGTTAACAGTAAATCTTTGAAATGTTGTTCGTGCATATGCTCCGTTTTCTCCATTCTGTGTGATCATAAATTGAACTTTTTTATAATTTCTATGCTACTCACTTGTTTGTGATATTATAGTTCTAGAAATTTCTTTTCAGTACAGTAATCCGACGATGTTTGCAAACACTCAGTGTTAGAAAGCTCGTTTTTTCGAACGAACCGAGATTTCGAATTACAGGCGTTTAATTAAGAACCAATTTCAAATTTGGTGAACTGTATATACAATTCCTCAAATATGAATAAATCGTTGGGGCCAATGCATTCAGGATGACCGTTCAACTGGAACGTACAAATACAGGATACTTTATGGGATCAAAATATTTTTTGAATCATCGAACTAAATTATTATCCTTATGTTTGCACAACAAGGCTAGATGTGCTACAAAAGGTGTTCTATTACAGAGCTAAATTGTATAAAAGTTTGCTATATGCTTACTATCCTGCATAGCACTTACCCTAAAATGTACTTATTAATACAAATTTTATACTATTCCGTTTATATTTCCAAATTTTCATGAGTAACTTATTGAGTAGCATAAGAGATTTTAGTTATTCTAGTGATGTGCCACATTTTTTAATAATGTCTATATTACTAAATTAAAAACTCTGTTTTAACAAGACATTTCTGAGAATGAAACCACAAGTTTATCTCCCAAACGTTGATTTTAAAAGGCCACATTGCACCTAAGCCAGTTTTTATAAACCTAACTACTGCGTCGTGCTGTGGAGGATGTCGTAAACAACATGAATGTGAAAAAAATAATACCAGGACTTGCCTGCATACTCGTCGCAAAAAGAAAATTTGTTTTTGACATGAAATTCTCGATGTTTCGATTCCAGCCTGTTCCCTGCGGCCTACCTTGTAGTTGTTAGTGAGATAGAATCAAACTCAAACTGATGGCTTCCATGAGTGGGGGTACGTGGGGGGAAAATCTTCCAATAAACAATAATGGAAAAATTGGCGAAGCTCACCTTTTGCTCAAACCCTCTCAGTACCATCTGCGATAGTCGTGTCGGCAAACGCGCGCGTCGGGGCTTGTTTTCCGATGTCTCCCTAAACCAGGTTAATATTGATTTTAATTTTGTTCTATTCGAAATCTCCTGCAAATTTTCAATTTGGCTTTCCATATACTCAATTTTCCTTTTTGTGCTTACAAGCTTGTTGTTTCACTTTTTGAGAGCCTCCAAACATCGCCCCCAACATTTTCAACTCCCCCTTACCACCTCCCCCACCCTTCCTCACCCCCCAACGGCTTTTATCACTTTACCACTATGGTTTTTAGGTCAAGAAGCCTCATGTTACATGCGGGCATATGTAACATGTTTGATATCATAACAAATGAAAATCTAACGGTCATGTCGCTGTTAGCATTGGTGTGGTTGGTATAATCATGTCAAAAATACATTTTCAAAGAACATCAACAACTATACTCATCATTTTCAAGATAAATTGTAATAATAAACAAACTTTTCTCTCTATGTAATTTACCAAACATCCTTAAGGGAACAAAAAATATAAAAATTATTAGATTTATATGATTAGAAAAAGCTTTTAAGAAAACATGTATGCCGTCTGTGGTTGATAGCAAGTGTATGTACTCGATATGCTACATACTCTGTATTCCTAACTTAGCACTTATCTTTTTGAAAGACTATATTACACATTAGTTTGTCAATTAAATAAATGCATAAATGATTTTTGGATCCAAATAGTAATTAATAAGTCCATTAGTAAACTACTAACGTAATTGATATGCGCTTATGTCGTTTCAATATATTTCAATTCCAGGGAATCCATTCTAACAAAATGATCCACATACACATTCTTGAAATGAGCACGTTTGCGTAACTCTAATAGCCCTTTGGATATTTATCAAAATCTTGTGGTGCTAGGCAACGCTTGTGCTTGTACTATGTAGGTGCTCGCGTGAACGCTTGATTGGGACCTTTTATTGAAAACTTTGAGATAAATATTACTTTCTAGTGAGTTTCCGTTACTAAGAAACGCCAATTGAAGCACATGCAAATACAATATTGTAGTTCCGCGACTTCATTTTGAAAGTGTTTCAATGAGACCTGATTTTTGAAGACGCTAAAGTGGGGTTCTTCTAGCAAATGTACCCCCAATTGCTTCTAGATGGGAGCGCATGTGTTTGCACTTCCTGCAGACTCAACCATTTTGCATTTCTTGGAGTCGACTGCGCTCGATGATACGTGGATGTTGGCTGTCTTCAATATATTGCTGACGGCACTACTTCTATTGATTACTTTTTTTCAGGAAAAAAAATCTAGACGGTTGTCAAGCGCGTCGATGCAAATCCTCAGACTAGTGCTCTGCCGCCGCAGCAGCAGCCAACTCAACCCAGTCGACATAATCGCTTCTATCTCTCGTTTATCAAATATTACATCGATGTAATGCGCCTCGCGTTCCAATTTGTGTTGTCTTCCTATTGCCCGAAGTGAAAGTAGGCCCAAACAACGGCAAGCCAATGGGAGGGGACGCCAATCTCGTTGCTGTCTGATGTGGTTTACGTCGTGGCTCTACTTCTAGAAAAATTGTATGCTTCTTTTTTTTTCTCTTTTTTTTTGTTGCTGCTCGTGAGCAACGTGATATATTATTTTCAAAATTTCCTGCATGCGAACGAAAAATTCACCTGTTGAGCGAAACTGCAAATCGAAATTGTTTCTTCACGTAGGCAGCTGTTATTGTTTTGGGTTTTCTGAACGTTAAAGATGAACTGCTGTACCGATGTACTGTATTGCCTCAGTTTATTATGTTAAATTTTAATCATTCTGCGGCATCAATCTATTTTTGGAAATACATGATTATATTAGGTTCTTTTCGAAACCATCGGAAATACTCTGATTTTTTAAAAAAATCACTGAAGTGTATATCACAACAGAAGTTTTTGTATTCCTCTTGGTGCTTAGGCACTATGTGAGTTTTATTAACGATTAACCATATTTCAACTCATTTAAATTTCATTTTTTCGATATGAAATACAAGTTTGTATTATGTCATTTTGATTTTCGCATTATATAATTATTATATAGAGGCAAACAAAAACTTTTTTTCACTAGTTGTGAAAGCGAAAGCATAATAAGGCACGTAATGCGCTGCTAAATATTAGGAACTTGTTAATTATTTAGTGTCATAAAAATAATACCGCAAGTAGACTAATTATATAGGTTTACAGAATTAAAGTAAAATCAATCATTATGTTTAGCCTCACATTTAAATGCTAATTCTAAAACTCAATGCTATTTTAAACGACTTGGCGTTGAGTTTGTCATTTGGCAGATTTGGCATCTGAAAGCAATTGTCGCCACTAGAGGAGATGCTAACACAATCCCCATTTGCTTCCAGAAGTGTTAAAGGACGATATTTCAAAACATCTGTTGATTGCCCCTTCGACAGTTCTCGAATCATCGATCTTGAACGAATGATTGAAACATTTAACACGGTCATCTCTTAACCACACGAGACCTCTCCCCTAGGTGTTGGCAGATTCTCGCTGTACGGCATCACTGTAACGATTATCCACCTGACCTGCAGCTACTTTTCTCAAGTGAGGGCAGGTATTGCCAACTAATCAGGGGCTTTGCAGCATTTGTTGACGTGATTTGCAGAGCGACGTGGTAGCCTCACATATGAATAACACTGTAAGAGTGGCGTCACAACGCTATTACGATTGCACTGAATTCTTAAATTTATTCCGTAAGCCCCCTTCCGTTGTGGACAACCTTTTCGGTATTTCTGATTGCGGTTAATTTAGCAAATTATTCTCAAAATTCTAATCAAGTCCGAACGTCCGACTTGTAGTGCGGATGTATCTGATTCGAATCCCAGTACGGACTCACGTTTATTCTAACTGGGCACTGACAAAAGCTGGCGCCTCACGCAAATGCTTGAGCGCTTTAAGGTTTTCAGAATCTCTAGTAGTGTTTTGCATTATAGTGAATATAAGAAGAAAAAAAATAAGCATTTTGTAATTAGTTCGACCCCACACTAAACAAACAACGCGCTCCTTGCGCGAGACAGGTCGTTTCTCTATTCGCGACCCCTGTTTCATCTCTTATGAGCTGGGCGCCGCACAACGTTTGCTCGGGCACTTCGAGATCAATTATTGTTTCACCGCTGGGTGCTACACGGTTAAAATTGAAACGCAATCTTCGCGACAAATTAATTATTCATGAATCCGTGTGTGAACATCTTCACACTACGAGAAGAAGCTGCGTTGCGCTAGCATTTTGGGCCACGCAGTCCTCCGCCCACCCCCTTTGCCATTACCCTTTGAACGCACTGAATAAGAAGGCAAAAAAAACCGCGAAACCTTTAAGAGTTTTGCATAGAAGCTTTCTCCTTAGATAGCATCAGAAGACCCGCAGAAACGACGGATTTATCTCAAAGAATTACGTCCAAAAACAAGCCATAAAAAAATCGGATACCAATTATTATTCATCATGCCATTATGAAATTCACGTCTTCTAAGTAACATGCGTTTAGTTGAGGTTCATTTAAATTGCGCTTAATAAGATCATGTAACGCCTTTGATATTCCACAAGTTTATTCCATCCATATGCGCTGTACTGTAATAACTTTATGTTTATTTAATTTTCTGACAAATTTATGAATTTTGCCGTACCATTGCAGTTCATCAAATGGTGAGTTATACGAGGAATCATTTGATTAACTCCTATGAAATGAAAGTAATTTTTTACATCGACTAGCATTGATATTTTTAGATGGCGTATATATTAATATGCAAGTTACAAAAATGCATATCAATATATATTTTTTATTTTTGTTTGGAACTGTATGGGATCATCCCTTCCGATCAGTTTCCAGGTATGGTTTCATGACGAATTTTCGGCGCGAAGAAAAATCTTCGGCGCCATGTGATTGGCAGATTTGGTGACGTTTTGTTTTCGAAGTTGCGAATCAGCCAATCACAGGGCGCCGAAGATTTTTATACGTGCCGAAGATTCGTCGGGACACCATACCCAGGTTAGCTAAGTTACATTTTTGGCAGGGTCTCAGTAGTGTTATGTGTACTCTTCCTTCGTCGTTCATATATGCAGTCATGTTTGCCTTGTGTTAAAATTGAAATTCTTCTTCGTAAAGTGTTTGCTTTGGAAAGCGAGTGATACAAAAAAAGCGGCTCTGGCCTCGCCACATACCCAATAATGGGATCACAGAAATGAAGCGTACTCGGCGAGTAAAGTATTCGCATCACGCAATACCAATAGACGGCGTTGCTATCTGCGTCCATAGTATCAAGCCACAATTTTCAACATCCTTTTCATTTAAGTTTTTTTTACCGTCGTAGAAGTATTCTGTTCATTTCTACACGCAACAGCGATATTCTGTTAAATCAGCCTATATCGTTGGTGACGTTATGCACTGAACAGTTTTGCCACTTAAGGCAACACTAATTAAAACAGGAGCAAAGTGTCATCTACACTCGTGCTGTCGGTTGTTGAATTTAACGAATAGGACTATTTCACTAAACGTTCTATCCTCTTTGCAAACAGCCAATAGCCGGGAGTGGGTCTCATACCTGCAAGAGCGAGTGTGCGGGTTGCGAGGATGGAGAAAGTGAAGGGGGAGACGAAGCGAGAAAGAGCGACAAACAGCCACAGCAGGATCGCATAAACTTAGTAAACGACTACTGATCTGAATTGTCTTTTATAATGTTTTCCGCTTTGAGAAAACCGCAGCCCTAGTGGAGTCGAGTTGACGACAATGACTGGCGAACGAATACGAATTGACGGGAAAACTGCTTCTGCGCGACTCTGCATGGAGATGGGGATTTTTTTGGCATCGTCGAGCTTGTAGCGATCCAAACTTTTTTTTTAAACCCTCGCCATTTCGTTTCACTGCAATAAAGGCAGTTACTAGTTTGCGCCGGCAATGCCAAGAATTTTATCAGACTCTGCATAAAATAGATCTCCAAATATGTGATCCGATAATTGCGAGCAGCTGGTATAATTTGTCTTAATTTCCAGTCTGCAAGCAGCTAATGTTTCAATTAATTAAAAACGTAATGACATATTTCTTAGGTTTTTTCTTCTTCCAACTTCATTTGTTTGTATAAACGTTCATAATAGTGTCATTACAATATTTTAAAAAATTTAAATTTGATATATGGTGTGGATTATTTGTTCCAATCATCTGTAGTCAACCGCACTACAGGCGTTTTGTACCCCCTCAGGGTGCTTAGTCACTATGCAAGGGGCACGTCCAGTATACAAATAACGTAAACGAAATTATTCGAGAGCACGCGCTTGGAATCGAACCGGACCGCGGAGCCACGGTCAGTCGCAATACCGACTTGGCTACGACGAGTCGGTGTTATTGTTTTTCTGAAAATAAATTGAGTGTTTGTTCATGTTTTAAGCTCGTGAAACATTGATAAAACTTGGCATTCTCATTCCGAGCATTCTTGAGCAGAGTGCGTTTAGACATTGAACATAATCGGCTAGTTCGAATGGCAAATCGCCCATCTCAATTGTGCTGGAGAGGGCGCGTGAAACTTTTAATAAGATTCGGTCACGCGATACAGGTCGCCTGGTCTCTGTATCTCAAAGGAAAATGTGCCCCAATCTCAAATCACAATTACAATTTCTAAAGTATGTTCGCAGCCCCAACCTCAAGCACAATTCGCATTTCTCAAGATGTAGGCTTACAGTGACATTACGGTATAAACGCGCGCTGCTGTTGACGTCCCTTGGGTGACAATTTTGGACTTTCAATACGCACTAGACGAAAATGTAACATTGTTTATTTTCACGGGTTTTAACCAATAGGAGTACTCCAGTATTGCTAATACAGTCGAAGTATCTTTCTCAATCTCTCTATCAAATGTCTTATAACAATGAAGTGTCACTGTT
>JAQGBY010006366.1:0-13228 GCA_034698785.1 Mycogona germanica
TCTCAGAGCTTAGGCCCTATGTGAGAGGCACATTTTCACCAGTACCCCGAGCCAAAGCCCGCACCGGGAATCAAACCCGGGACCACCGAACCGCAGTCCGTCATAAACCAACTGCGCCAAGTTGGACCTCACGTGAAGCAATCTGGCATTTCTTCAGGTCCATCTTCAGTCCATTGGTCACTACATGTTGGAATGCTTCGTCAAGCAGATCCAGGATGCAGTTGATCATTGGAGACCCTTGTCACACATCATCCATATAGATTGCTGTATTTGTCATGCCATGGAACATTTTGCGCATGACCTCTTGCATCATTTGCGGAGCTTTGCAAAATCTGAATGCCATCCTGATGTACTAGTATTTTCCGTCCAAAGACATGAATGCAGTCTTCGGAATGTCATCCTTCCTCATTTGAATCATTAGGAAGGTCATATTGACATCCAGCACATTGAAGAACTTAGCACCTTCCCCTGTGACTTTGTCGAGAACGTCATCAATTATTGGCATTGGATATGGGGTGTTGATCATCTTCCGATGCAGCTGCCGGTAATCGTGCATCATGCGGTGTGGCTTTGACTAGTGGTGTGGCTGATAAACAACCAACATTGGAGAAGCGTATTCCGAATCACACTCCCGTATGGCACCTTTCATCTCAAGTTCATTGACTTGTTTGTGCAAGAACTGATGATCCTCAGGCGAACAGTGGTACGGGTGGCATACAACAGGAATGTTGTCCCTGAGCTCTGGTGTGTGCTCCATGTGGGATGTGAAAGAGCATCGGTTATTTCATAGAATCGTTCATAACCATTCATGCTGTTCCATTGTGAAGTCTCGATCCACCTTGATGACAACTTCATTGATGCGATTATCCAATTCAACGTTGTTCGGATGTTCTTTGATGACATTCATGATGATGACCATATCTGTGTAGTCCTCAACCGTTGGCAGCTCAGTGGTCCAGCTGGAAACAATGATTGCCTTCTTTTTGTGATTTGCCTGGTTACTGCATTTCTCAAACATACATTTGTATTCTATATCCGGGATAACCATCACATCATTGTTGGGATGTACCAATAGGACAATGTGGAGGTGCCTGCAATGTGTGCAGCACCGAAATTCAACCGAGCAACCGAGCCGAGAATTGATTCTTCACCCATTGATGACTGGAATCTCAATGACTGGAAGATCAGGTCGCACTGACTTGATAAAGCAACTGATGCTGGCATCCATGCTGTTGACATCCTTTTTCGAGGCAGTGATGTTCAGCAGCCAAAGTCTTGCTTGTCTTCGGTTCAGGACAATCACACTAAAAATGACCATCTCGGTTGCAATTGTAGCAAGCCTTGGGATTTGTGCATTTGAAGAAAGGCGTATTCTTCGATTTCCCATCGTTGTCATTCTTTGCATGTTCGACTTGTCCATGTTTGATGAACTCTCTGCATTTCTGGCATTGCTATTGACTTGTTGATGGTGTGCCATTGCCTCTCCACTCTTAGACTTTAAAACACCCTTGCAGACGCAAGGGAGTTTGTTTTCGTCAAACTCTTGTCTCACATTGGCAGCAGCTACAAAATCCTCCATTGTCGGGTGGGATATCCAAAGGGCTGTGAGTGAAGCATAGTTGCTCAGACCCTTACAAATATCCGCAATCTTGTCCTCAAGTGTGAAGCTGTGACCATACTGCAACGATGAGTAGAGCAGCAATTTTGCCTGGATGTAGGCACCAATCATTTCACCGGATCGTTGGGTTCGCGCTATGAGTTTGGCATAGAAACTCTGGTAAGTCATCTCCTTTGCAAAACATTTGAGGAAATGCCATTTCCAACTTTGCTAGTCATTGACAAAATCCTTGCTAGTTTTGGCCTCATCCTCCAGATGTCTGGCGGTTACGCAAGCGCTGTGGGGCGGATCCCACTTTGACAGAATAGCGACTCTGTCAACCATTGCCACAAATTCCCTGGCCTTTTCCCCTGATAAACCGTTGAATGTGATTATCGATCCGCTGAGGTCTGGAACATTGGTACTCTTGATTTTTGGTGCCATGACATTCTGAGAGTTGTTTGCCATTATACACGTGATGAGCTGAATTAGTTGATCCAGTGAAAATGTGACTCCCTGAGTCTGGGTGGCAGGAGTGGAAGTGAGAGTTGTAGTCATTTTGTGATGATCCTCCAACATGTGGCGTAGCAACCTACATCTGGTGCTACTACTGGAGCTGGTGCTGCAGGTAAATTAAAAAAAGCCAGGATAAGAAAATTAATCACCCTTCAGTTCATAATTTCATAATTGTGTTTTGCAAATATTATTTCACCAGTTGCCTACATTAGGCTATGATACAGTTGGCTTAATTTTTTTTAGCATCTTTAAAGATTTTATGTTTTTGAACTTTTATAAGGATTTAAATCAGTTCCATTATGTTAGGTGTTACATCTGAAGAAGTGCATTTCAAATAAGAACACGAATTAATCATATGCAATCTGAACTTCAATTATGTGTTACACAATAACACACTTTTATCATAATTTGGACCTTTTATTCTGTTTAAAGTTTATGGGAATTTACTTCAAGTATTACTTAAATAATTAGAAAAATACTGATCTGTGTTTTAATTGTAATCTGGTCTTTAAAGATTGCATTGTTCACACATCCATTGTTTTAGGATTTGGGTGGTTTTCTGAATTTAATATTTGCAGTGGCCCTGCAAAATTATAATATTAGCTATTAAACTTTTTAAGTTTAAATGTCTACAGGTTGCATTATAGTAATGCATATTATTGTTTTTCAGAAATAAGATTAGCTGTTCTTGCAATTTATTATTGGCCCATTGGGCTCATTGGTCATTCCTCATTTGGAATTTACTTGAGTAATGTGTTCTTGGAGCTTTAGTATCTTTTAATAATTTCAATAATATTTTGGATCATCATAAAGCAGAATTTTTTTATAATCTGAATATTGGCAGTCCAGGTGTGTTGCTTACACACTGGCCATTAGCATAGAAGCGCTTTTATGAGTTTTAATATTTTAGTAACTTTAAATTGTTTTGAAATTAGAATATTTTATTAAAACCTCAGTTTGTCCACTAGTCTACAATACAATGTTTCCCTGATTGCTAAAGGATGCTTAATTTTAGTCTCAAATATCAGAATTTGAAAGTATGTTATACATTCAATAAATTTTAATGTTAAACTTCAAATAAGCATTGTTATATATTTCAATGACTGTCAATGACTATTTTATGTCAATGACTATTTGTTTTTGCCTATTCTTGATGAGTCTTGCCTTGCCACAATTGGATAAATAGTTTTGATACTTTATGTGTCATTGATAGTTTTAGTAAAAGACTTAGTTGCATTATTTTTTTCAATCAACTGTAGTCAACCTCACTACAGACATTATGTCTCCCTCATGGTGCTTATGCACTGTGTGAAGGGGAACGACCAGTACCCCAGGATTGAAATTTTTGAGAGTCTGCACTGGAAACCGAACCCAAGACTGGCTAGCCAGTCAGTTGCTAAACCAACTGGGCTATGACGAATCTTATTTGGTTTGAAACAGAAGTAATTTGCATAACCACTTGTAATTCGACTAAGGGTCTACTCAGGGCAAGTTTAGTATTTTTATTTTGACCACTCATATTTAGGCCATCCCCAGTGAAGTCATGAGGCCACCTGGCCAAGAAAGTGACAATATATATGTAAGCGTGCGTTTACCATCGCCAACTCACCCTTCCTTCTTCCCAAACGGCCAAAACTCATGTTCTGCCCATGCTCAGCAGCCGAAGCGATGATGCGCTGGTTGACGTTTTTGGCCACTAGGTGGCGAAAAACCTGAGCTCAGAAAAAGCAACATGCTAATCTGGGTCACTCTCTGCCTGACCACCGCTTCGCTAGTTTGCTGTATCACCAGTTGAACAAAAATGTGTGACAACTGCCTCTCGACTCTCGCAATCTAAATAAATGCATTTTTGCGATAAAAACAAGAAATGTATTTTCTCCAGTTTGCTTCATCGGATTTGAGTTGTTAATAGCTCAAAATCTTCAGCTAAATAAGCAGAACAATTCAGCATAAAGTTTGTTTACGGATGGAACAAATTTCGACCAGATTTGGACTTAGCAGTTTGCTGTGACAACCAGCACCTTAATCAACTTTTGGAACATGTTTCCATCGCTATGCTCTCACTGGTACTGTGTGAGCAGACGAGTGGAGCAGTTTGGAAGGCCCGCTGAGGACTTGGTATTCAACTTGCTGCTTGCCCTTCAGTGTTGTGACAGTGCTAAGTGTGTGCAAGTGAAACTCTGCCACACCCGGTAATGACATGATAAAACCCAGTAAAAAACTGATTATTTGATTTATGCTCACAAGTTGCTAGAAATGTGTTGCTCAAACCTGTCTTGTTTTTAAAATCTGTAGACCAGAAATAAAATTGCTGGGTTGAGAAGCTGGGCAATTTACAAATGTCTAGGCCTGTATTGTCTTCCCTAATTGTCTTCCTTAAATAAGTTGGCTAAGAATCAAAAGGTGTAACTGACAAGAAAGTTACAGCTTACAAATGGTGCCAAAACCTAATTTATTGGGAAGTAGAGCCATAGCACAGAATAGGGCTAAAAATAATGATTTTGCCATTTTTTGTCTTACATGTAAAATTGGACATTTTGTGAGCTCAGCAGAGCTGCAAACAAAAATGGAAATCCAAAATGGCTGCACCCATGAGCCTGCTTTCTAATTTGAATTAGTAGCCATCTTAGAATTTTGGAAATAGCTTTTGCTTGCTTTTGAAATGTATGGAACAGGAACTTGCCTACAATTTGTAGACGTTTAATTATATTTCTTCTTAAACTATTTTTCACAAACCAAAAACAAAAATATTTTTCAGAATTGTTCTGGAAATGTTTTAATTGATTTAATTTGATCAATTTCAACAGGATTGAATAAATCCAAGCATGGATTCAAGTGTCATTGATTTTGATTTTTGAAATTGTTTTGCAATTGTGAGGGACACTGGTCATTGCCCTTGTTTTAAATAATATCAATATTTTTGCCAGTGTATTAACAAAATATAGTGTATATACAAAATGTTGTCTTTTCTGAGACCATCATTTGAATGTTTTTATTTAGTAAGCCTACTGCTGGATGGTTTATTATATCTTGCAAATGAATTTGTGAATAATTTCAATAATTCCTTTTTGCATTGGAATTGCTTGTATAGATTTTAGGTAAATTAATCCTTTCATAAAAATAAATAGGATAAGCAATCCTAACAGATTTGAGAGCTTGTTCAAATATAATTGTGTTTCTTTGGAGTTTTAACTCAAGAATTACTTTTTTGAACTTTTCTCATTGTCTCAAGGGATTCTCAATCTTTGAGGGACGGGATTGTTAATTGTATAATTTTCTAGTTTTGCCCTTTGAATTTTGAGCAAAGGCTTTTAATTGAATTATTTTCTAAATTATTTATATATTTATTTTTTAATTCACTGAAGTGACAGGTCACACCAGGAAGATTCTGTACCCCTCTCGATGCTTAGGCACTATGTGAGAGGCACATTTTCACCAGTACCCTGAGCCAAAGCCATGCCGGGAATCGAACCTGGGACCACCAAACTACAGTCTGTTGCTTAACCAACTGCGGATTTGGAACCACTTGTTTTGGAACCACTTGTAATGACATAAACACTGTGCTCAAATACACACTACACTTAGTTTGCAAGGATGTTCAGCTGAAGCTCACCTAGTGATCACATAGAAAAAAGACAGTCAAAACCAAAAACAAAAAGCTGATTAACAGAAAACAGAAAGCTGAAAAGCTGACCCCACCAGTAGGGTACTGCACACCATAGAAAAACTCCAGCAGCAAAAAGCAAAAAGAATTATTTTAAAATTTGCAATGTCAAATCTTCAGCCTCCAGCAGCGTTTACGCCGAATAGCATATTATTGATGATCCTGCACTCTCATGCATACAGGTGCGCCGAAGTCACTGACCACTGACATGTGAGCTTTTTTTAATTTTTTATTTCAGATTGTTGCAAAGATTTGACCAATAAAGAAATTGAATCCCCATTTTTGGACTACCAGAGCCAGTTGGAATGGGGTTATACAGAAAACAATTACAGTTTTTAATCCTTCTTACAAACCATGGAAAATGAAATATAATAAGCATAAACAAATTATTCAAATAAAAAATTTAAAAAAATGTTGTTTTTGTTTTTAACCTTTATATGACCTATATAAGTTACATAGTATATAATTTAAACATGAAAAAAATATGTTTACTCTAAAGGTCATATCATAGTTCTTCTTGTGGAACAAGTTATTCTACCAGAAATAAATAAATTAAATATTAGATTACTTCTTTTTCACCCACAGAATAAGGAATAACTTAAAAAAAATTAGTTTTAATGTAACAAAAATCATAATTCCAATGTAATACTCATACATAATCATATCTTGCAAGCGAGTAAATACCAAATAAGCTTCCATAAAACATAAAAACATAAATGAGCACAAAATATTTCAATAAAGTAGTATACAAAAACAAAAATCAATTACCATCACTATATTTCAGTGTTTGATAATATTTATCAGAGATTATATATTTTAGATATTTAAACAATAATTAGCACCTTGAAACTTAAATAGGCTAAATGAAACATTATCAAGTATAAGCATAATTATATTAATAAAATTATTATTGGTTTTTCTTAACCTAACTATTTTTACAACATATTCATGTAATGTAGTATCTCTTAAATGCCTAATGATTTTCTTGTTTTCAAGAAAGTTATTATTTTTAAATAAAATTTTTAAAGAACGTTGAATAAATATGCCTTTAATGGACAGCAGATTGTTCATTGATAACATGCATGTAGTGCCTGTATGTAAATGTTGTATTTTCGATATGTGGAATTTAAATCTAACCATAATGTTTTGGAGTCTCTGTATTCTTAAAATTTGAAATTGTGGGGCAGAACCCGTAAATATTATAAATATATTTATATGTGACATGAAAAACTTATAATAGACCTGAATTCTCATACTTTTAGAAATAATTTTTTTTAAACATTGCATACAATATATTGAGTATAGAAGGTTTTGGTGTAATTTACTTAGATAATCTGTCTGTAGGAGCCCATTTCTGTGCCTGCGAGCAGAACCGACTCTTACACGCATAGCTCAAACCTTTGCCCTTTCCTCCCCTTTGCCTTCCCCCAATTGGCCTATCGGTGGAGATCATGTGGCAGGCAAATATGCAAATTTTACCTGCACAAGTGCCAGCCTGGACTGTATAAATACTCGGTTCAAATGTGAATTTGGACGGACACACATCGAGTCTCTCCAGCAAATGGGTCGCTCCATCTTTCCAGTCGTAATAAACATTCTGTTTTTCATCAAAACTGTCAACATCTGTCAACATCAACATCAAAAACTGTCAACATCAAAAATGTGGTAGTTTTTTATTGGAATAATTTTTGCCAAATAATTCGAACAACTTCTATTGACATTTATAAAATTATTATTGAACAAAATGACTGCTGCTGTCGATCCACACTGTCAACGTTTGAGTCCGCAGGCCTCGTTCCGAGGTCGGCATGAAGGCCTGATTGTTTCCGGTATCCAGTCTGCGGTCCAGTGTTCCAGTTCTGCATTGTCTGGGATGACCATGGAGAAGTTCCAGTCCTGTGATGAAATCAGCGGCTGTCCTGAGGAAGTGAGGGGTACCGAGATGACTCCTGCGCTTGTCCACTGTGGGGGTCACGGATGGCGCCATTATCACCATCAAGGACAGTTCGTATCATGTCAACGGGTCAACGTAATTTGTCATTTTGAATTTTTGCAAAGTTAATTTAATTTCTTAAATCACGTGTTTAATTTTAAATTAAAACCTCATCCATAAGTCTTGTTCGATTTTCAAATTGTGTCTCACCTTTTTTATTGGTTTCCCTGTCTCCTTCCCCCTCCCTACCTGTTCCATGCGGGTTAGTGTGTTAGGGGAAATGAGGGAGCGCGCGGACAGTAAACTAGCTTGCGTATTAATAGTTTTTGCCTGACTGGTGCTAGTCAATGACCAGCCAAATCAGGGAATGTGCTGTGGAATGGTGCAGATTGATGCCATCCAGTTCTGATGTGTGTGACTGTGAAGATGGGACAGTTCACACAACATTACACTTGTTATGGTACTCCTTTTTGCTGATACTCTGGCTTAACTAATTTAATTTGATTGTTCTGATGTGTTCTTTGTTGGTTGTTTATTGTTGCCTTCCACGGCGAGGTATTCTTGGATTAATTTGTCTCTAAAGCTCAATGCCACCCTTGCATATGGGAAAGGAAATATGTTATCAATAATAAGTATAACCGTAGTTCTGTCCACCAGGAAGTCAAATTAATTTTTTTGCAATCAAAACTTTCGGTGGGCTCTCAAATATTGTTTACAATGTGAGGGCCCACGAAATTCACGCATTGGTCACCTTTTTGTTTGTATACACATTTATTGAATAATGAATAAAACCATGCATTGAAAAAAAAACTTCAGCTGCTGGCACCTCTAACCCTCAGCAAGGTATACCAGCCCGAGGGGGAAAGAAGGGTAAGAACAAACAGCAGAAGTCAGAATAAGCCAACTGCCCCTGGTGTAAAAAGAATGGACCGAAAAAATGTTTTACACATGGTTCAAAACCAAAAGGGGACAGACCCAGCCTCAGAGGTCGAGGTGGTCAAGCCGGACCTCAACCTGCCACCACCATGGTGTATCAAAGCATGCCACAGGCTAGTGCAGAGTTTCCTCCTACTGCTCAGCCATACAATTCATTCTCTAAAGTGCAAGTAGACTGGTTAAGCCAGCACTTATCCACCTTTAATTTGAATCCCTAATACCAACAGGGATCTACAACCTGGCCACCACCTGTAACACAGCCTAGTCAAAAAGCAGTATAATACAGCAGTATTGCTGTATGGATGGCACAACTGCCAGAAAGCTGGTTGGATGACTGTGATGATGAGGTGGTGAGGCCTCTGCTTGCAAAGTACAAACATGTACTCAAACAGGGCCAACCCACTATCGTTGTTCCACAAGTTCAGCTACAGCTTCAACAGTTTGCTGTTCCAAGATGCAGGCATCCTTATCCCTCAGGATTTAAAAAGCAAGCTTTGATGAATGAGCAAGTGGATAAGTGGCTGCCTCAAGGCATTGTCAGAAAATCATTCTCTGAATGGGCCAGTCCACCACTGCTGGTTGGGAAGAAAGATACATCAGAGGTGAGGATGTGCATAGACTTTCGCTATCTGAATACACAATTGATTCCTGTGTTGTATCTGATTCCAATCATCGATCAACTCATTTACAAACTGCAATCATCTCTTTACTTTATGAAGATCAACCTCAGAACCAGTTTCCTGCAACTTGTACTTTTTTTTAATCAACTCTAGGCAACCGCACTACAGGCCAAAGGTCCCCCTCATGGTGCTTAAGCACTATGCGAGGGGGAACGACCAGTATCCCTGGATCAAACACTGCCTTCACTGCCTTCAGCACTGAGAAGAAAAACTTCGAGTTTAACTTAATGCCATTCAGGTTGAATTGTGCAACTGCATGTTTTCAGAGAACTCTGCAGCAATTCCTGTGTTATCTGGAATTCGCAAAAGTGTTTGTAGACGATGTCTGCATACATTCTCGAACCCAGGCTCAGCACCTTGAGCACATCTTTAGGGTGCTGGAGCACTTGGCTGCTGCGGGTTTTCAAATCATCCTTAAGAAGTGCAGTTTCAACCAAGATCACTGCAAGTAACTTGGCTTTGTCATCAGGGCTGGTACTTATGCTCCTGATCCCGACAATATAGAGGCATTACTTCAAATTCCTACACCTACAACAGGAAAAGCTGTTATTTCCTTCCTGGCTATGTGTAATTTATACAGCCAATTCATCGAGAATTTCTCAGGAAGGTGTCTGGAACTCAGGAAGCTCACCAAGGCTGGTGTTCATCTGGGGCCGGAACACCGAAAAAAATTCTGTGATTTGAAGGTGTGTATGATGGTGCAGCCATTCATGGCTTTGTTCAATCCTGCCCTGGCCATCATATTTAAAATGGATGCATCAGTTTACGCAGTTGCCACTATCCTCACCCAGGTACATGGTGGGACAGAGCAAGTGGTTGCATATGCAAGCAAGACACTGTCAAAGCCACAAAGGAATTGGTGTAAGACCAAGAAGGAGTGCTATGATATATTTTGGGCCATCAAGCACTACCAACAGTACCTAGAGTCTGCATTCACGGTGGTGACTGATCACCACTCCTTGTGCTACTTATTCCGCTGCCATTATGGAGCGGTGGATTATCCATCTCCAGCAATTCCGATTTAAGATAGCATACAGGAAAGGACCGTGTAATGCAGATGTGGACTGTCTCAGTCAGTATGGTCATGTCGGACAACCAGAGGATGCAGCTATGAGGGAGATCTGCTCCTTTATCTCGGTTGATCGCCTTGTGACTCAGCAAAGACTGGACAAGGAAATCTTGAAAGGTCTGAGCATGAGTGATAAGGTGACTAAGGATCCGACTAGTAAAATAATTACGGTGAACAGAGCTCACAAGGGAGGCTCTAGACAGCTAATCTGGGTTCCATGCTCAGAGGTTCCAGAGTTGGCCCATGGATGTGCCTTAACAGGACACATGGGAATCAAGCAGACTTGGAAAAGGATCTGTGAAACCTACTACAGGCACAACCAGAGAAGGGGTATTAGAGACCTTTGTCCGATCCTGCCAGGAGTGCCAGCACCGGAACAAGCCTACGAGATCCCGGAAGGGACTGCTCATGCCCATCCAGACACAGGGACCTATGCACATCATCATGCTGGACTTTTTAAAGATCAGGTGTGCATCTTCGGCAATTGGTATGTCCTTGTAGCTATTGATCTGTTCACCAAGCATGTTGTTGCTTGCATAGCAACACCAGGATGCTTACACTGGCAAAATTCTTGCTCTATGATATCTGTTTAGTTTATGGGTTCCCAGCCTGTATTCTATCAGATCAGGGCAAAGCATTTGTGGTTACTGTCATCACCCAACTCACCTCCTCGTTTCAAATTAAGAGGTGTAGAACCAGCTGGTACCAGCCTAGTACCAATGGTCAATGCAAGAATGCCAACAAGTCAATTACCAATTTATTAGTAAAGCTGGTTCGTCTGGAGCTGAATAAGTGGGATCAGTTCATGCCATTTGGGTTGTTCCAGATGAACACAGCTGTCTCCAAGGCGACCAACGTCATGCCAAACGAGGCAGTCATCGGCATTCGGCCAAAGATGAATTTACTGGATATCCAGTTAGGGAGTCGTTCATTGGCAGATGGACTCCCACTGGGCCAGGCCAAGTATGGGTTTGACGAACTACACAAAAACATTAACCCTTTAACCGGCAGCATCATAACATATATGATACTGCACAACTGCATCCCTGTTGGCAGCATCATATGGTATGTGACGCTGCACTTTGGTGATTTTATGCCTCTCTCCCATGCATCCCCTAGTCATGGGTCCGACACTATTGGATTCGCATTTTCATGGCCTTTCCAATGGTATCGGATTCAAGACTATGGGGTCACTGATTTGCCACCAGATGATGACAGAGATGCGGGAGAGGCAAAAAAAATGTGGCCAAGAACAATGTAAGCCTAAAAATGGTTGCGCACGTAAAATGTCAACCATATGTGATCCGGCAGCTGCCTAATTCGTCCTATGGCCAAGCTTTACAACAAATGACCAAAACTCCACAGGACTTAGAGCACCGTGGGAGTGCTGGCCAATCATCAGGGGACACCGGAAGGACAAAACCCGGGCCATCAAAGGAGACAGGAGCCATGCCAAAGAGACTAAAAAGACATTACTCTGGAAAGCACTGCAAGACGTCAGAAGCATCCAAGGATAAAGTCAAGCCATCTCAACCTGACAGCAGTGGAAAGCCAAAGGGTGGGCTGACCCAAGGCAAGCTTGGACAGCCTCCAGCAGCAGGTGCGACCCAGCCAACACCACTAAAGGTGGCAATAAAGAGCAAGGTGCCAATCATTCATTCCGGAACACCCAGGCTGAGCGAGATTCTTTGGTCCTGGGAAAACAATGGACAAGGAGTGGTTTGCAGCAACGAGAGAACCTACAACACAAAGCCACCAAACACCTTGCTGGATCACCCAAATCAGCATCTGGAACCAAAAGTGGAGCTTTGGATTCTGACAAGGATGCTAGTGTTGCTACGCGTGATATAGGTCCAGCAGGGACGGAATGCTCTAGCCTGCCGGGATTGGGGTCAGAATTAAAATCTAAATTTACTTTGGATACAGATCATGGTGACAGTGTGTCATTTTCATGAGCCTAGTGGGGAAAGACTAAGTTTAATGCCAATGTCAAGCCACTGACCGATTGAGGGAGCACATAGTCTTTTGCGACTAAGCTCACATGTCAAAGGACAGATCGAGGGCTCACTTCATCTTAGGTGCCCGAGTTCACATGTCAGAGGGCAGTGACTTCAGTGTGACTGCACACATCAGAACTCTGTATCATCGATGTTCTGATCTTTGGCATAACAGCTGCTGGAGGCTGAAGCATTGACATTGTTTCTGCATAGCAGTTTTTTTATTGCATAAATATAATCGAGGACATCTACGATTTGGTGTAATGCACGGGAAAAGTCACTAGGCATAAAAGATAGCCATACCATCTTTTTAGGGGGAGGGGGATGGTATATAAGTGCTGGGACGGTAACAGCAGCTATCGAGTTCGATAGCAGCAGCTATCGCCCCATGCTTGCATGGTCACCTCTTTTTGGTGCACCCCCAATGGCTAGTGGCCACACATCGGCCACTACTGGAGCCACTTGCCTTTGACCAGAGTCCAGTGAGCGTCGCCCTGACTCGGGTCACTCCTACCTCGACAACCAAGTGGGCAGCTTGGCTCAAAAAAGATGAATTCACCCAAAAGACGAGCCACCCATGCAAAAGCAGTAACACCGAGTTATTTGTTTTTCGCAATTCACTTTTGTGACGTTTGAGTCGATATAACCAACTCAATCACCAGCACTGTCTTTAATAAGACAATGCTTCAGCGTTATATACCTAATCGCGCACCTCCGCGCTACTCACCAGCCGCCACACTTTCGGTCTCGATTCCTCGAAAACTATTTGTTTACGTTGGTCAACCTCCTGCTGAGATGCGGGCCTCGCGTTATCCGTTTACATGTCGCGCGAGGCT
>JAQGBY010006367.1:0-13225 GCA_034698785.1 Mycogona germanica
TAAGTACACCGGTAAAGCGACGGCTTTAACAAAAATACGTGTTTACTTTGTATATACTATACCAAGAAACAAACGTTTGTCTACAAGAGAAAACTGGTGGCTCCTCAGTGTGAACTTCATTGGATAGCAAACTGGCCAACTCTGCGCAAATAATAGCCAAAAACTAAATTGTTGTGTTACTTTACTTCCAAATACAACAAATTCCAATACAAACAAATTCGAATATAACCACGTCATTATACTAAAAATAGTATCGTTTCCAACAGAATCCCTATACAAAGATTATGCACACTTCCAAAACATCATAAAATGCCATATTTATACACACAAAACGCTCTTTCTACCTTCTATATAGGACTAAACTAACAAAATCTAAATTATCTCTGGTAATTGAAGTACAACCAGAATACAACTAATCTTTATCCAGGGCGTGGTACATGAGGGACGATCACTCCCGACAATCATTGGGAGTTACATCAATATTACCAACCATTATAAACTCAGTATCATTCAAAACGTATTTGTACTTTGTATTTTCAATTGGTAAATTAAAATACACATTTATTAAAACTACCTAAATTTTAAATAGGTTTAATAAATGCATATATTTACTAAATGGCAAAAACTATATATTTTGACATATTTCTTTTTTTCTTTCACCAGATGCTACTGATAACTTCGCGCTTAAGTGGACTAGCTGGACTAATGGACGTCTGATAGAATATCGAAGGAGATCAGAAAGAGGAATATGGAATCTTGACGATTGCACTATATACGATCCGTTTCAAACAACTGTACCAGAAAAATCAGGAGCTCCTGATCAACAAACGGGAAATTAGTTTTTTTTTATATCAACTGTAGTCAACCGCACTACAGGCGTTTTGTACCCCTCATGGTGCTGAGGCACTATGCGAGGGGCACCTCCAGTACCCCGGGATCGAAACTTTCGAGAGCTCGCACCGGGAATCGAACCCGGGACCGCCGAGCCACAGCCAGTAGCAATACCGACTGGGCTACGACGAGTCGTATAAGAACTGTTATCTTTGCTGTGCCCGGGACAGCGCCGGACGAAAAAAACGAACAGAGTCGGCGACAAACTCTTCAAATAAAATGATTGAATAACTTTGATTCATTAAGAATAAACCACTGCAGCTGACGAAAAACAAGAACGATGATGATTCATACTTACAGAGTCCTCACACTTCCTCATCTCCCGAGGAAAATTAAAACGATTTAAAATAATTTCATAAAATATTTACCAAGGTAGACAGTACCTGTTTCACGCAATCAGCTTTCGGACTAAAAAATAAACAGTCTAACTAAAGCGCACTGGAATTGATCTCACAACATGGTTTGTGCGACCACTTCCGCTGACTGTGGATTTACAATGAGAGAGAAAAATACAAATTACTCGAAACAGGCAAATGGGGATGGGGGAAAAACGAATAAAAATAGATGAATCGTCATCGAACAGTTGCATGTCCACTATAGGTCCCCCTTCGGTGTTTAACCCTGCAAAACACATGGTCTCAAAATGGTAAATCCGTGGACAAACTTTGGCATTATTTAGCTCACGCTTCCGAATGCATGGACTCAATCAAACACACTCAGATTTTTACGTCTCGCAGAGCCTCGGCCCGGACGTTGCGATGGTCACGCACTCTGATGGCCTGGTCGTGACTGTCGTCGCCCCGTCTCGGGCCCACACCCCGCGTTTTATTAGACTTGTCTTTTCAAATGACGCGTACCTCGATCTGCAGTACGATATGGTACCGTTGGGGGTACGCTCAGTGTGACGATGTTCTGCAAAAGAAATTCACCAATTTTCAAAATTGTTTCCAAAAATGGCTGCCGCGAACGAAAAACGGAGGAACTCCCTTGTGTGAATCCTCAAGAAGGACAAGATGACCTCACGCTCTCTCTGTGTGCTGTTGGCCGATGAGTGTTCAATACTTAACAACAGATTTGTCCCATGCAAATATATGAATTGACCTATTGTCAACGCCTACACCATTTTTTATTTCAGACAAACGCTCCCTTTGAACAGAATTTCAGTTTTTGACGCCTTGTTGCTGAACATCGCTGGCAGGCGTTTGTGGACGGTTTCTCAGTGGAAGGACGCGCGGGGATCGTACTCGAAGCAATAATAACAGCAGCAACGCTAATAACAGTAATAACGTAAGTATCGCGTAAGGACGCCAGGTGACACCCGATGGGCGGGGTTGTATGAGCGAGCATTCCCCACTAAAATTCGAAGGACGCGCCCCGCCAATTTCACGCCATGTCCCGGTGCCCCTCAAGATCCTCTACTGCTTCCTATCCCCCTAATCTATCCTCGCCCTTACCTGGATTTCTCCCAAACCCCCCTCACCATACCACCACGATAATAAAATTATTACAATCTGGGCGCAGCTGACATGTATTCGCGACGTCGGTTGGGCGGGTGACCTATTTGGAATTCAATCCGTTTTCAACAGATTTGATAATTTCATTAATGTGTAAAGTGCACCCTGACGTCATAATATTGTACTTCAATTTATAAAAAGAAAATTAAAAAATACGAAAGCCATTTAGGCATTTACAACGACATGTTCGAAAAAGAAGATGTTGCAAAAATTAGTTTCCTTAGTTTGCCGAAATTTATGCTTGTGTCAAGAGTAATTGCTATCGATTTAAACTATATTTCGATTTTTAACGAAGCTCTATACGAGCTTGATGAATGTGGTGGTTGTGTCTTGATGAAATCCTCAAACTTTCATCAATTTCAGAGATCATCACATTGAATCGTCTGCCAACATTTCAAATTTAATTTTCAAATGACAGACGGAAAAAATGATTGAAGGCCACCCAGGTCACAAGCGCGCCACAGTTTGCAAGACGCTGGTCTGAAACCAACCGGATTAATACATTTAGGACCCCTCATGACTTGTGTTTGGCCATGTCTAGAGATTATCCTCTCTCCTTATTAGCTTGTCACGCGTACCGGCTTATCTGCCCTGGGCGCATTGCCATCGTACATCATCACCGCAGCGTTTAGTGAAATAAAATGAAAGTTTAGGACGGACCAAGCGAAGAGATCTACTGATCGTGATGACTGCTGCATCATCACCACACTGTATGTCCCGCCCTCTATTGACAAAAACGGAAACACTACATGTTCTTGTTACAATAATTCCTAGACGGCAGGACATACATTTTTTTTGTTTGTAATTAACAAGAATTTGGAACTATGAGGTGTGGATGGGCGTGACATCAATAGATGCGAATGTTGATGGTTCTCGCATCTCCACGAGTAGGTCAAACCAATATGAATGGGTGAAGCCAGAGTGGTGCAAGTAGGGTTTTTATAGAATAGAGGAAAACAGATTTTACAGGAGTTACCTATCCAACTTCTAATGCCCTCTGTCGGCTCAACACAAAAAAAGCTTTTACTTATGCGACAATTATTTTTTGATAGTTTGATATGCAAAGATTCCATTTTCGCACTCGACTCAAAAATTGAAAAAATTGACTTGGACCACTCTGCCTTTCACTCATTGAAATGGTACCTACATTTTTTGGCAATTCTAGCTCTGTTTTTAGTGTTCGCCCGAATCACAACCAACGCATGCAGGTGACGTGTCAGGTTCCGTCTCTCTATTTACATATTCTACGAAATCGCCACCTACCGGCAATTTTCGCTCCCGCCGCTTATGCAAATCAATGGAGAAGAATTATTTTCGGTCACTAGATGGCGCGTGAGCAATACGGCCCTGGTCACGGCGTCGCAAGGTTCTCCACCATCTTCGGAACTCTGCAAGTGGGTTATAGCTGCGTGGCTAATTTGATTGGTCTGACGGCGTTAGATATTCGCCGACGCGCAATTGTTCCCATCCTCCGGTCTTTTCACAACCCCCTCCCAATTCCCCTTCCTTCCCCATTCTCCACCCCCGCTTCCACATCTTCACCACCCTCAGCGTACACACACTCACACACCTGGCAGCCTCTTCTAAGGCAACTCGAATAATATGTCATCATTTTGATACAAATTATACAGGTAATTATTCCGCTGACGCGCCGTATCACGTCAAATGGAAAATGCGGTCGTCATGCATAATTCGTACTAAGATAAATTTAGAAGAAAAAAACCATCTCAGACTTTTAGCTGCAGTTACAAGTTAAAAATGTTGACATGGCAAATGTGGCCACTGGGCTGTAAAATACTTGAAAACCAATTATTTCGCCGAAACTGACAGGCACAATTAAAAAGATAAATTTCAACTTATCTTTCCAGCGAAATAGATAATCAGTACATAAATAGATAAATAGGCAACATAAATAGATAAATAGGCAACTGTAGTTTCGGATTTCTGTCACCAATTACAGTTTGATTTAGACAGTTACAATTACATTTGAAAATGACAGACGTTTCGAAGAGACAACTTGATATCTTCGGTAATAAACTCAATTCATATTTTTACTTTACATGAATGTACATTATTTAAGAGGACGACTCGACATGGAACGAAAACGGCGTAAATTATGATTTATCAATATCAATTAGGACTCGGAACTCAACAAGGCATAATATGATGAAACTTGCAGATCAGCCGCGGACCAAACTCCTGTAGGTATACCAATTTTCCCTCAATATTGGCTGCTCACAACTGTTGTAAATCCTTCCGAGACCCTGGACTCCTACGGAAACACCTTTCCTGCATTTTGAGAAAAGCCTATCCGGTGTAGGCGCGCACCGCGAGTTTATTTTACCAAACGTAATTGGGTAAATGGGGAATCTCAGGAGTCAGGAGAATCCGAAGTGTTCACTGCAGATGTGTGTGTATATAGTACGGCGTTGTAATTGCCGGGGCAAGGGGAGGGGGTGGGGCGGGCTGCGGAATGAGGAGTCGGCGGCATCGATAAAGGTAATTGTTACAAAAGTGTGTTCATACTTACTACACACAAAACGCATGCAGAGAGGGCATCTTAATGTAGGGGGCGCCTCCGGGCACTTGCCCAACTAAAGGTAGTGCAACTTTCATTCAAGCCTAATTTAACTATAACAGGTACACGCATTATTAAAAATGAAATTTTAAAGACCTTGCACGCATTGCTGACCCAGGTAAGAGCTCCTCCAATCAGCATTCCCTTTACTTGCTCTCATTGCAACAGTCTTTAGTTAAACATAAATTTGAAAACGCATTTCATTTATGGTCAAATGACATAGACAACAACCATTCTCCATTATTAAGTAAAAATTATAAAAATGCCAGTATGGATACAACGCTACTAACTATGTGTCTTCTATTTAAAAATATATCCGTATTGGCTTGTGCTTCTGCACTTTCTATTTAAATAAATGTTATTCTTAAAAAAACACGTTTTGTTATTCTTATTTAATAGAAAACGGCACAACATTTTTACGTGGCGCTATGTGTTCGAATCATGATTTTAGCTGACCGTTTTTCACGACAGGGCGCTGAACTGACAAGAGCTGGAGGCGTCTCGATGGCTCAAGTGCCCGGGGCGGCGCCTCGTTGGTTAGGTGTGCGGGTGGATGGATGGGCGAGCGAGGCGGTTCCGATTGGCCGAATCCCTTGTTCGCTTGTTCAGGCGGCTTCCTGTGTGTGCCCAAATATGGGCACATCTTATTAGACAGGTATTGCCTTCTTGCAGTTCTCGGAGAGTCGGATTCACAAAAGATGTGGCCGGTGTGGAATGCGCAACGCGTCCCCTTTCCTCTCTCTCTCTCTCTCCCCCCCCCCCCCTACTCTCGTGTATATTTGTGTGGACACAATGCGCGTCTCTATCTCTGTCTTGAAATGATCCTTGCCTCGTAATATATGCACATGTGAGACGGCAATGGCGGCTTTCATTTCTTTTCGCTTCGAATGGCGCCAGGACCTGAACTCCTTCCAGTCCAGCAAAATTCGAAATCTAGATATGAGTATATTAAAATTGATTTGGTCAATAAGGAATAGACGAACGAGTTGACGCTTTCTAAGATTCAGCGTTAGAGCCATCGGTGAGACATTCAAGACTGAAGCTATACGATATTTGTCAGCACTTAATGATGAAATAACATACTTGTATTCTGTTATTGCACCATGAAAGAGTATTATTATTAATGTAATTTATCTGAATTCCACTAGTCTTATCCACTAGTCTTATTCGATATTTTGAAGTACTGAGTAATTAATTACCTACGTCAAGTAAAGTCATTTTCACCTCTTAGCAAGAAAGTCATCCATATTCTAAATTTTAAAATGCCAATTATCTTTTTATTTTACTAGTACAGTGTTACTAATCTGTGTTAAAAAATGCAGAAAAAGGGAAATAAAAAATTAATTAACTTTCTGATATCACGAGAGGTTCAACGTTATCTTATTCCGATCAAAGAAGCACGTATTTTATTTTTGTAATTGTGTTTAAATTTAATGATTTTTTTTAAAGAAATTTTACAGAAAACTAATTTTTTGGTTTTGAAAGCTCATTTTGCTGAAAAGATCTCGGCATAAGTTGGCAACAGATGTACACTGAAACACCTTCCAAACCCTATCCTTCTTCCACTTACTGACCAATTTGCTCGCACAGGTGTGCTGCTGATCGAATTTGGTTCTCTCCTCCGGCCTCCTCCTCCTTTCCGTCAACCTGTTGAGGGATGGGGGGCTCATTTGTTGAAAGCCTCCTCTCCAACCTCCCGCCTCCCACTTCCTTTTTACCTGTACTTTGAATAGACACCTCCAGAAATCGGTCCGGCAATAATCTGCAGGTGAATTATCACGCTGGTTTAAATAGAACACATAGAGTGTAGGGGTCTCTCAACACAGATACAGTACATCAGGGTACATGTATATCAGGGTACATGTATATCAGGGTACATGTATATACATTTATGTGTCGGGCATCGCCTGAAGCACTACCAGCGTCTGTGAAGCCCAACTACAATTCGCGGAGGAGAAACGCAATCAAGCCAAATAAACCCAAACCAAATCACAGTAATAATTATTAACGAATAATAATAGCTCGATCACCCGCGTTCGGGAGATATCTTTGTCGATTGATAAACCAGATTGACTCCAAGGGCTGTTATTTTGACATGTTGTGAATTTGTTTGCTCGCCCATTTTGAAATAAAATTACAGTTCTACTAACAGAACTATGCATGCTTCGAATTAATTTTCAACCCCAATGTATAGCTTCTGGGTCGCGTACAGAGAACGGTCTATCGTTTGGCGGCCTCTTTAGTGCATCCGAATTTGAATAGACGAGAGGAAAGGCTGTAGTGATTGTGGCTGGGGTAGGGGGAGGAACCGAAACTAACTGCTTTCAATCTGTGATCTACATGTTTGTACACTGTACACACACTGAGCCTTTACATATCTCTCTAATCGCTTATCCTTTTTCTGCTATTCTGACCACACCCACTTGTCTAAAGAATTACTTGACTGCAAATAAACGAGCGTTTTACGCAATTAGGTTCTAAATTTTCCAATAGCGAAATATATATATTCTTGAAAATACAGAACCTGAGAATCTGAATATTTTTTCTCTGAAGAATGAATATTCGCTTTGATGACAAGAAAGTAAGAAAAACGTTAATCACACGTAGTCCATATCATTCGATTTTTTACCTCGATGCCATTGCCAATCTTCGAGAGTAAATCAATTTACAATCATTAATCATGAGCTCGAATTTCGATTTACTAACACCAAAAATGATTTCCAGTCAATTTAAAGTCATGTTATTTATAGCTATATGGTTATAACGGTATACCGACTCTTTGCATCAACACCTGTTAAAGATACCCGACGGGTAAAAACTCTTGCAACGTCATCTACGAATTCTAAAGGACCCTTTTTTACAGGTGTTCGAGAACCTCCATCATCCAAAATTTACTGGACCATCAGGAGTTTTTCAATTCCACATTGTGTGAAGCACAAAAATGCAGGCTAAGAAAGATGCAATTATTTCTATTGGTCGACAGTTATTTTAAAAATAGAATTGATCGCCCAAGGTTCTAAGTATTTCATTTTGAATTTTCATGCACATTGCTGTCTGGTAATACTGCATTTAGGATTCCATACAGAAAAACCTTTTACCACAATGCACATTGCAGGAATTATTACCCTATTCAAGAATATTTGCATAATTATTTCCTGGTTTATGGCAATGAAGACACACCAAAAGGCACCACAAGCTGCATTTTAAGCGATTCCAGCAGAAGGAATGTTAGTTTGAAATTTGAATCTTAATCAGGAATTGAGATAATAATTATTAATTCTCGCGCAATTATATTGCAATAATTGACAAGACTTTCCATTTCTTGTAGAGCGTCAATTCCTATATATTACCAACGTAATAAACGATAATGCAAACTTCTCAACGGCGTTTTTAAAATTCTGCTATTGTAGTTGTACAATTAAAGCTCTTGTCTGTCTAGTTCTTAAGTTTCCAATCAAGCGAATTAATGTGATTAGAAGATTGCGATGGCAACATGGTAATCAGAAAGCATTTAAATACACGAAATCGTCTCAAACAGCCTCACGATCACGAAACTGAACATGCGTGTGCATCTCCAGATATACAGATCGTTGATTCTCCAATGGAAAAAGCGCCATTGGTTTAACTGTATGCTCATGCCCCTTGAAAGCTCCATGGCGTCGGCCAAGGAACTAAGAATAATAGAAACTTGTCTCCCTTGCGCCATTGTATGTCACAGGACGCTTTAAGTCCCAGTGATCACGCTTGGCTCCACTCCACGTAAACGTTATTTTGTTTTGGTCTCATGTGGCCATGTAAGAAAATATTTCAAATATTTTTTTTTTACCCAATCAACTGTAGCAACCGCACTACAGGCGTTCTGTACTCCTCATGGTGCGAGGGGCACGTCCAGTACCCCCGGGATCGAAATTGTTGATAGCCCGCGCCGGGAATCGAACCCGGGACCGCCGAGCCCAAGTCAGTTCGCTGTTTTCGCTGGTGAAATCACGCACGTATTTATAAAAACAAAATGACATTTGAAAAACAAAATGACATTCCACTCGAGTGTAAATTATGCATCTTTGAAAGTAAAAGAGTGGAAGCAGAAGTTTTAGCTGTTTGTTAAGGAGGTACACTAGCGTTTCCAGCATTATTTTATCTATTTGTACAACTCGTCGTAGCCCAGTTGGTTTAGCGACTGACTGGGGCTCAACGGTCTCGGGTTCGATTCCCGGCGCGGGCTCTCGAAAATTTCGATCACGGGGTACTGGTCGTTCCCCACGCATAGTGCCTAAGCACCATGAGAGGACGTAACGCCTGTAGTTTACTGGCAAAAAAAATCTTCGGAAATACTTTTTTATAATTCAGTAAACAATTCCAACGACAACTTGGACAATCCCTTTTTACAATCTCACATCTTAGCATTGGGGAGTACCTGCGCCAAAGCGCCTTTGCGCCTCTCAACATTCGAAGTCTCCGCAAAAATTGCAAAACGTTTCATGTTCGATAGCTTTCATGGCCTTTCATTTATTTCCTGAACGCCCTCATGCTGGTAAAGCGCTTTAGAGTGGATTGCACGATTAGAGAAAGGCTCAATGCCAACAGCAACAACGACACAGACGCGGTAAACTTGCTTAATTCTCAGGTAAGCACGCTTCAATGGGAAAACTTTCCCAATTTTTTTTGCCAATCATGAAAAACCATGGAAAGGAAAAACTTGATATTCATTCCTCACAAGTGAGCAATCATATTAACCAGTCTAGTTATACACTCATTGGATGGTAAGTGAAACTAGACAGTTTAAACATTGTCTAACCTTTTTGCTTACATCAATAACGCATGTGGTAGATTTTTTTCACAGTTATCAAACTCATAATAAATAATAGAAATATTATACTAGGAGCTCGTCACTCTTTTCTGCGCTGTCCCGAACTCAAGACGTCCTACAAAATTCCTTCTAATACTTACTGTTAATTTGATAGTCACATTTCCATTTCTCTGAGAATTCTGCGTGAAAAACGAAAATTAAAATTCTTTCATGATACCGTTGCCTAATATTACTACAGATGTATTTTCGTATTCGTGAGTCAAACCCACACCAACAAAAGGTTTTTTGATTAGCTGACTATATTTTAATCGATTGGCTTGATTTTTTCGCGAAGACATAATAGGAAAACCAGATTCATAAAATATTTTACTGATCCCCTTAAACCTTAGGAAGACTTTAAACCCTTTGTCTCAAATTGAGGCAAAGGTGAAGACCGGGATGGAGTTACCACTCATTCCAGGTCACAGATCCCTCCCTCCCTCCCTGTATTTATTAAATAAATTACATAAATTCAGGATTCGTAATAATTTTATGATTGAGATCATTTTGCAGAAATTCAAAGCAGCATTCTCAGATTCCACCACTAATTACCCCAAGCCCTTGTCGGAACAAATTGTTATTATAGAACCTTTTTTCCTAAGGCTTTACAAAATGTCATAGTAATTAAAATCAAAGGAGCTCTCTCACACTGCATGATTTGGCAATATTTTGTTCACTAAAATATCAATAATAATCATGTCAAGTTCGTAATTTTCCATATTTTGAATTTTGAAAATGCCAAATCACAAGCGGAATACAATCTGTAAATTAAAAAAACAGCAATGTGATAATCATTTATATTATGCAATACACATTCCAGTGAAACCATTCGACAGCATCTCCGCCCGAACAAGAAACGGCAATTGAAGACCCACCTGCGCAAAAAGCGAGCATATGGCCCCAACGCCCAAATTCGACATCGTGGTGTCCCAACAGCTGCCAGACGACCTGGGTCCTCCCGCACGGATATTAAACGTGACGCTGCCACACACACACACAAAGGACCCCCGGTCCACGGGAAAATTACACGTTTCGTCCACCCAGACCAACGCTTATTTCACTTCACAGTTGCTGCACCCATGTCTGCAGCCACGCCGGTGAGGGTGGTGGGATGATGGAGAGGGTGGGGGGATGGCAAAGATGGCGTCAGTGCCGCACGACCGCATTAAACCTAATCTCACGTCGACGACATTGGACAATGGCGTCGTCTTTTGCGCGCCTCCATAGAGACTTTCATTAGACGATCCATATTATAATAGACTGTTGTGTCCACTCCAACCTTGTCATTTGGCAGAATAGTTTTCTCCCCCACCCCCCTCCACAAAAGATGACGCCCATGGCGTGGTCCATAGATGCACATGCATTTGCCCCGAGACCAGGTTCTTACAATGAAAGAGATCTAAACGCACCTAGGTCGCTCATTCGTCTCCAAGAAAAGCTGTCAACGTGATGTAGCCCCAACTAAGCAACCCTAAAGGCAATCAGCTCTTAGTCTTCTACATAGTGTGCAACTTTTGCTGCAGATATTCTTGCCTCGTCTACAAATTTGGTAGAACTGCGAGTCTGCGATAATTACAATTACAAAATGGCGGGGACCAAATCACCAGCTAAGAACAAATAAAGTTAAGTGAATCTCAAATGGCGATAATAACAACACAAGAGTGGAGCTGGAACTGGAATCAATCTAAGCACTGTGCCTTTTGTGGAATTTAGCGACTTATCTCTTAAGACAGGAATTAGAAGACAAAAAATTATGTTGTATTTATATTAGAATTTTCGCAACGAGCCCCGTAGTTCAATGTCGAATTTTTCGTCAAGTTGTCAGTGTGGTTGTCAGTTGATCTTCTCGAGTACCAAGTAAGAGTGTTCACGATAATTAATGGGATAATTAATTGATTGCGGGACAATTGACTGAAACAAACAAAAATCAGTCAACAGTAGCTTACCATGAAAATGAGAGCTAAAATTAAAATCCAAATCGATCTACATTTGGACAAAGGCAGAGATGAGAATTTCCACACAATCAGACCAGATAACATTAAGTTTGCAACCAGTTCAAACTTTGTCATCTCTTTCTTTGACTCTTTCAAAAGACAAGGCGCAGTATCCCGACTCGGAATCGCCTCAGAGAAAAATATGGAAACACTCGTATCACACTTAAATGACATTACTCGTACGAGTATATAGCTCTGTAAAGACTTCAGTTCCCATATTGTGTAAAAAGAAAGCGAGCACAAAAAAAAAACAATAAAGCGACAAGACACTAGCAGATGAACGCTCGGGCCACAAGGTGGATGATATACACTGTACATATATACAGTATATACTGTACATGTATATACAACGACGATGCAACCGTTTATTAGAGACGAATTCTGTCTGATGTCTTTTCGGAAAGAGGCTTATTACGCGTGTTATAGCGCCGTCTAATACCGTTTTGCACTCGAAATGCTCTCAAAATGCTTTCAAAATGCTTGACACCGGCGTCTGCGTCAAGGAAGGAATCCCGTTAGTCAGTAGAGCTTCATTTTTTATAACTTTCAATTCAGGGATGCAAAATATTTGGGAAGAGTCAAAATTTGCTGGAGGGCAGTATTTGGTTGCACCAAGTTTGGCTCCCATTTCTCGCGTATCGATTGCACTTTGAGCAAACTTGTTTAGTAAGTCCTTCACGAATTGAACATAAATTTCCAAATTTTTTTCTATTGTGAAATAATTCAACAAACCATAACAAAGGCTTTGTACCGAAGTCCGTATTTCTGAACACTCGACAAGTAGATTGTTCTTCGAACATTGTATGTACAACAGGTAGGATTTGCTAAAAAGAAAAATGTCCTAATTTGCGTTTTATGTCTTTATCTGGTTTGACTTTACTTCAAGGCAAAATAAGTCATAATAAAATAAAATCGTAAAAAATATTTAAAAAATATCTATTTCGAGCTAAACTGTTTCAAGGCAACTGTTTATTTGTTATTAGGTTTGGATAATTTTGAGGAAACATCAACTGTATGCATTCCTCACTGTAGACAACTCTATTAAGCCCGCATCTTAAATGGGGTCCCCTTGCATTTTTATATTTGCTCAGCGAGAACTGAAATGAAAGCCTCGGAGGGAGTTTCAAACGGAAGAGCTCTTCCGTTGTATATATCTATACACTCGTATAGTTTAAGCTCCATGGGCACTGTCAAACTGAAATGCCAGTTTCGGGCGACAAAAGAAAATTCCAATTTATGTCTGACGGTTGTTACGTAACAAACCATCAAACCTCATATGAAGCTGATGGCACTGAAATAAATTCTGGGAAGAAATTAGCAAAAAATAATGAACACATGGAATTTTTAATTTTGATTGCGCATCTCACCGTCTTATTGATGCAGAGCCGAAGATGATGCTTCT
>JAQGBY010006368.1:0-13225 GCA_034698785.1 Mycogona germanica
CACGTTAAAGATCCCTACCTAGGTAGCTTATACTAAGCCTGGGCTAGGCAAAATTATCAGGTCGCCTCCTGGGGGGGGGGGGGTTTAGGGTGAACACACTGGTGGACCTCCTTAACAAATATCTCAAAAAAGGTACACGTACACGATAGCTGCCTAGGTAGCAAGCTTAGGCTAGGCAAAATTACCAGATCACCTCCATCGAGGTTTTGACTGGTAACCCCCCCTTTTAATAAAACAGCTCCAGAGTCGAAACCTGAAATCAAAATTCTGAATAGGCCATCCGATACCGCGGTTGGACTATTTTGAATTTCTGTTTTCTTTTAACCTGCCATGTCAGGATTGATTGGGTGCTCACTAGTCGTACTAGGACAGACAGACCGTAAGCATGTGGCGAGGTGTCAGGAGGACAACGAGTTGTTGCGGGTGGAGAGATGAGTACGCCCGCGTGTGCCAGTAGTGAGAGTGAGTGGCAAGTGCCGAGTGGAGTCCCGCGCTGGAGCTGCGCCGCCGCCGCCAGGGCGAATATTTTTATCGGCGAACCGCGCCAAATATAGCGCCGGGCCGCGGGTATCAGTTTCCACGCACATAGAGGAGTCGACCCCGAGACCAACCCCCGTGCACCCCCACACGCCCGGCAACAGGGGATGCCGATGTGCCCCGCCCTGCGGGTCTCCCAGTCTTCTTCGAGAGAGCGTCGCTCCCCCACCCCCACCCTTCGGTGTGACAAAACACCGTCCCGTACACACCCCGACCTGGCTCGTCAACCCAAGCTTTCCGGCAGAGATGCGTATGTTTACCTCGAGGAAAAGGATGAAGGCGACATCCCAGAGTTACATCAGCTCCCGCCGGGGTTGCCTGGCGCGAGCGCCATCCTTGGGAATCCACTGTGATTGCAACCGGTGTAAAGAATTTTGAAAAACGCGTCTCCGCACCCGTGCAGGACACATTCCATGTTGCCACAGAAAAAAGTGTCCTCTCAGTTATTACGTACCCTGAATTAAAATTGGCGCAATCCCGTAAGGGGCATTTGGTTCCCATTGCCGTCGCTGAAGGCACCTACAACTGATCAGGAAAACCAGCGGTCAGTGTGGCGATATTCGAAACAAACATTTTCGAATTTTCTTGCAAGACCCTGGAAGTTGACTAACTGTAGCAACGCCATCTAGTGATTATACTAGATACGAGAGTGCATCATATACGACTCAAATCTCAACTGGAACAATTATTTCCGCTACAAATGTCGATTAAAGAACCAGTCTGAAGTATGTCGGCAAAGTGTCGAGGAGTTCGTTTGTGAACAAGCGGAATCACGATTAGTGAATGGAAATAGTTTTCGATAAAGAAAAATGGTTTGAACGTGGTATGGGTGTCTCGAGAGTTTGAATTGGACTAGCTCACATCAGGTGGCAACACCGAAAGCGCCAACTTGTAGGATCAACATGATTTTAATTAAAAGTCTTATCGTTGAGGACCATGAGCCGCCTCGCGGCAGTCAAGACGGCAAACTTCACGAATATCGGCCGAAGTGGTTGCGGCTACAATTATCGTGCACATGATTGATTTTGCGATCGTTCTTTGGATATAGGAGGGGCCAATATTGGGGCCAACCCCAAACCTGATAAACGTGCAGGATCAAATAAGACTGTCCATCTATGTAATGACGCGTTACGAAAACAATTTTCAAGTGTCCCGTGGAAAATGGGACAGCCTAAACGTGATATTTTTACAGGATTTTTTTACAACAGCTTTTTAAAAAATAAAATTGTATTTGGGATATATAGCAAGAATAGAACAGGTTAGAAATTTCAAGCAATAAATAAATCATGCACATGCAGGCCACGATCTACATACTTGCACACTGAAATTGTGAGGGAGCCAATCTATTGGCATTGCTCGTAATCTCGCATTTCAAACGGTTTTTGAAAAAAGAAATTAGCAGGACATATATGGGAGGGTTTAACGTGGAGAAAAATTATTCAAATTCTTTGATGTTTTTAAAAATGGCTGTCGGGCGGAGAAAGAAGTGACGAATATGTTGACGCCCCGCGCATAGCTTTCGTGGAAAGGAGACAGCGAGAGAGAGAGGTCACATTAAATTCTGGAACGGTTAGCAACCCTGTTTTCCAAACCTGAAAACCCCCACTGCAAAAGACAAAAGACGCGAACAGCCTGGATATATATATTCAACAACAACAACGAGATTTGTCGCTTGCATGGCGCAGAGGGACAAAAATACAAGTAGAAAGAAGGAAGAGAGGAAGTCAGTCCGGGCATCAACTTGACATAAGATGTCGGGTAGCTGGGGCTGGCAAACCAGGGAGAAAATCCTTCAAGAGTCCCGCGTCATCAAAAACAAGATGACATCCGACTATATAACCTGAAGAAAAGAGAGCGAGATGATCAAAACAACGCCAGCTTTCGAGATGTTCCTGAATAACAATGCGCCACCTACAGGAAGAAATTTTGCAAAGGTACAACCGAGTTGTCATTTAAGAAAAATTCAAGAATTTCAAAAGCCGAGCGCCCTGGGTTCCATGTCACGTTCTCTCGAATGCATTTCAATGGGACCCTGTTGGCGAAAGACTTCTAAACATTCCCCGACGAAAATGTGAATGCACCACGGTAGGAGACCGCAGACCGAGAATGTGAACTCTAGGGTCTCACCAGGACATGGAGCCCTGGGCCGGCAGCCAAAAACGATCGCACTGCTGCTACTCACTCCCCCTTTTGCTGCACTAGGACGGGACAACCAGTAAATCGCGCGCCTAGGCTTGTGCTCATCGATAGACTTCGTTCTCTCGTACACACACACACACACACACACACACAAGAGCAATTATTTTTAACCAACAACGGTAACAATAATGCACATTCTAGAATGTCAACTTTCCCCCCCCCCCTCCCTTTTCTATTCCCCTTCACTCGATTTTTTTTTCTTCTTCTAGCGCCGGTCGTTCTTTCTCGGCAAAATGGGAACACACAAATTGCTCACGAAAAACAACGATGGCCATTTCTTCAGTCGGCCCGGCGAGAAAAATTGGCGGTTGTATTTTTTTTATATAGAATGTTGGCGGAAGGTGCGACGTCGGTGCGTCGTGCGATATTGCCGTATTTCCTTCCCCAACTGTCTTCATGCGTGTGTGGGCCATATATTCCAAAAAGCCAACAGCCATTCCACCCCAACCCTCCCCTGTATCGCACTTTCGGCGAAACGACACATGCAATCGAGGCCTCGCCTTTTGCATTATATGCAATTGCCGGGCGCCGCATGCTCTCTACTATTGTGTGATGAGGAAGACATTCGGTCAACGCCAGTGGGAAATTGGCACATATTTAGAAATTGTACTTTTTATTGCAGGTCTACTGAAAAGACAATGGCACGAGATCGACTGACACGTCAAAAACTGTTTCAAACATTAACAATTTTTTTTCTCTTCATAATTACAATTCCAATTGACACTAAAAATAGTTCAAACATGGTGTTAATGAATGCTGGGCGTTTTTGTTTCACTATGATGGACTGCAGGTGGCGCCTCAAGCTTCAGTAGCGCCGCATTAGAATAAGTGGAACTATAAGTACATGCGCACTTTTAAGCTTGTGTAGACAGATTTAAAAAATAAAAATATTTAGTTTTGTTTACAGAAATAACGTTGCCATGTGTAACTTCAATAATTCGATGATCCTGAATTTATTATTTATTTTTTTAAATTCCAATCAACTGTAGTCAACCGCGCTATGGTGCTTAGGCACTATGTAAGGGGGCACGACCAGTACCCCGGGTTGGAAATTTTCGAGAGGCCGAGCTGGGAATCGAACCCGGGACTGCCGAGCCACAGTCAGTCGCTAAACCAACTGGGCTACGACGAGTGAATTAAGTTACATGAAATGAAAACCGATGCTAAGCCGCTAACTACATTTTTCTCCCATAGGTTCACAATGGAAACAGACGTTCGCAAAAAATTCGCAGTGCAGCTTTAACTTTTCCAAAAATTGTCGGGCCAAATTGACTGCGTAGAGAAAAGATCAATTTACATCTTAAAAAATAATTCATTTATCCCAGCTGCTCGAAAAATAATATCTAGGGCGCCAAAATAAGATTACAAAAAGATTTATTTATTAGTGCTGCCGCTTGACTTTCTTTTCGCCAGATATGGGGGACATATATATATATATATATAAATATGCATTTCCAAATTTCAAAGCGTTTTTCTATTTATTAAGAATTTTATTTTCAATAATTAAGAAGAAAATACTGTTTTAATTCTCAATCAATTTGTGTTTCAAATTGTCAAAGGTTTGATACGCCTAATTGTTATTCTAATGGCATGTAGAAATCTTTATTTCGTCTGGCACCATTACGCGTGACATTTTCGCCGCAAAAAAGGCACAGTGTCCATTTGCGAGTGGCATTTGATTGAAAATCAACTTTATATATCAACTTTCAATTTTGCCGATGGCAATTTGTAACCGGTCATCGCAGAGACCTGACAAACGAAACCCAGCGCCGTGAATCTAAACCCCTACCAGTCAAAAATTGCTGCGACTGTCGCGAACGACTTCGAGAGTCTCCCTTTCACACACACGACACTAGCGAAACTGTCGGCTGCCGCACCCGGCACAGGCAAAGCAATCGACACACACGCGACAGCCAAAAAGGCCAAAACGCTCGGCCGTGTCTGGTATGCGCAATCTTCGTCTCGCACATGACCTGGAATTTACTTCCTTGCCAATTTTTTGTTGCCTACATTTTCTTTTATCTTTTTTATCTCTACATCTCTCTCTCTCTCTCTCCTTCAATTCCAATTGGATTTTTTTTCTCCAAATTATTCTTCAATTTTACAAGCTATTTCGTATACGTAATACCGAGGTTTGGCGTGTGAAAGTATTTGTTCCAAAACGTCATTTTGACACACAAACACACCATTATGACAGTAAAAAAGGAAATATTACTCAGATATTCCCACAGGGGATTACTAGTACTTTACATATATTGATGATGTTAGCAGAAGTAAGATATAAACAGTAGAAGCTACGTGAAATGGTGCTTCCGCACGTCGAGACGGATGTAAATTTAAATAAAAATATTTGAAAGCTCGTGTTTTTCTCAGCTCATATTACTGTAACTGACAGATTAAAGTGTCTTTCTTTAACTACATTACTACCATCGCAATCTAGTTGGAATATTTCAATTTTGTAAAAGCTACGTCAACGATAAACAGATGAAGAGAAAGAGGTTCGATTGATTTTCACCAGGAAGTACATTTTCGTCTTTCAAATTTGATCCTCAAAACCAAATTACGTCATTTGCGCATGCGCACAATACAGAATGAGAGGAATTGGGGATTGTGCGCATGCTCAGATGACGTAATTTGATTTTGAGAATCAAATTTGAAAGACCATGTTAATCTATTTTTTTAATTGAGCAAAATTACGCACGTACAAATTTTGGTTGTTGGAAAAAACGATTTTAAAATAGACTCCAAAAATAAAAAGCTCCACAAAATGTGGCCACCTGATTTGTTTTCTTGTCCGTGGTCCACACACTTTTCCTTAATGAACCGAGTATATACTCCCACCGCGACACCTGTCAAGATGCCCCAAACCGGTTCGCATGGGAATGCGATTGAAAAAGGCGATAAGGTTTCGCGGCTTAAGAAACCCGCAGCACTAAAATAAGGTGACCAAAAAAAAACATTTCCCACACGCAAATTTACATATACCCTGTCAATAAGCTAGTCTCCCACCCAGCATAATTTCACGTCGAAACAACGCGTCAGCATCTCACGGATAGAGAGCAGCGTCGCAAACATCCGGAACTTGTGTAAACACAAATTGAGGCTACGTAATTGTGCGCCTAAATGCATAGGGGGCTTGCACAGCAGTTTCATCAACATGTTGTCGACGTTGATAATTAATTGTATTTCGGTTTCTGTGCACATGGCGGAATTACGTGTTCACATTCCTGGCGCAGGCGAAAGTGACAGGCTCCAATAGACGCAATACAATGGGCCAAAAAAAAAAGAAACTTTCCTGGCAACATAGGAAATTAAATATTTGGCATAGGCTTGAGATAAGAACACAAGTTACGAATACGATTTGGATAACGGGGATGACAAACAACCTTTGAATTGATGACCGACGCAACCCTTAATTCCTACCATGGTCGGCAAAAATTCTTTCTCAACACTTGTGAAATCAATTAAGTGGAGCAGTGGCCTTATTTAAATCGGCTTCCTATGCAAAAAAAAGGGCCAGTGGAATTTGTGTCTGCAGTAACAGTGCAAGTTGAACTTGTTTTGGCACATTGCCAACGGTACATGTTGGGAATGCTAATTTTTCACTAATTTCCCATGCATTTGTTCTGGCGAGCGAAAAGGTATTTCAGTTTTGAATACATTCGTAATAAAATAATTTAAAATAAATATTAATAATAAAAGTAATCTCATGCATAGCTTCTAGCAAAATAATTTTCACCAATCAGAACTGGCAGAACGTCAACCGCTGTAGATCAATTAAAAGCTATAGTCGACTCTATTATTGTTTTCTGACACCAAAACCAGGTGGTCATCCTCACGTAGCTACAGTTATGCCATTTAAAATTCCTTTCATCGGCATTCAAACCAACACTGATCGACCGGACGAGACTCAGTAATTTTTCTTTTTGATACACACACAACCTCCTATTGAAAGACCGAGATTAATTAATTGGTTTCTCACGCGGAGGCAAGAAACGGGTAAAAGTAATCGTCGCAATTTATAATGGAGCAGCTCAGTAGCCGGCACACCAGTGGCCAACCCACCAGGGCATCACGCCACTGTGCCTGCCTTGGGCGACGATTGGACGTCGGAATGTCACGCCCACCACTTCCGGGTCATATTCTCACGCCGTCGTGCATGCTGTACACGACGTCAGCACGGTTTGTCGACGTCACAGCTGAGGAGAGCCACGACAGTCTCTCCAGTCGCGCAAAACGATTTCGTTGATCGGAACATGCGGTGAGAAATATGCGCGCGATGAGAGTGGGAGGTGGTTGAGCATTGAGTGGTGGATGGCAACTAAAATTTCATTTACAATATGTTTGATCGACGCAAGATCCTTGCGTTATTTTAATTATTCATTTCAATTCAATAATCGTTATCCATACATGAAAACGCCAGATGCACCACAACGAAAACAAAGAGGTTTCAGAAATCTAAAACTGAAAGTCTAATATCTGCGTCCGTCCGTTTTAGACGTCAGCTTTCGTTGCAGTGGATAAGATGTCTTGGTGTCTAAATTGCAGACATCCCTGTTTGCCGTGGAATGACAAAAAAAACAGAACACCTATGTCTGCCTTTCCGAGAACATCGAATAGAGCCGAAGATTGGCAACAAGACAATTTCTCTTCTTTTTTTTTCTTCTCAAGAATATTTTTCTCGTACTTTCCGTCTCGGATTGCTCGCTCGACCATATTTGTTTTTTTTAGCGTCAACGAGTCTGTGGCTCCGAGTAGGATGTGCGCGCAGCGACAATGCAAGGAGCACTGAAATTGAGATTGATGGGGCAAAATTATAAATTGACTCACAATGCTGTCATCCCAGATGTGTCGCTCGGGAGGCGTCGACGATGACGATGATGATGATGCCATAACAGGGCGAGGAGGAGAGGTGGAGGATGGGGCCGGAGGAAGCCAGACGTCCACACGGGGACAGGAGAGGAGTAAAGTCTAGTCGGTGCAGACGTCCTGTACAGTGGAACGAAAATTAAAAATATGTCGTCATTCGGGAGGGGGCAACTACATGAAGTAAGATATCATGTATGATGGATAAAAAGCATACAAGTACACGTGTGCCCGGTTAATGTCAATATTGGTACAGAACATAGTACCACACATCGACATAGCGTCCTTTTATCGTGATAACCATAATTTAAATAGTACTCTTTAATATTTGATTCAGGCGGAGTCATTTGGCTGATGGCAGCAAGTGCCGCTCGCCGGTTACAAATTGTTAAAAACAATTCAATATTTTTAAATATATCATGTGTTGGTGAAAATATTGATTAACCCACAAACGGTAACTGCATTACATAAATGGCATTACAGTTTGGAAAATAATCTATGAAAAGGCACACGTAATTTCTGTGTCTCTTTCCGAATTTTATTCAGGGTTATCCGGGAACCTACATTGACGACGTTGACATTGAGAAATGCCCCAATTTTATGTTCGATCTTCGCATCCATCGATCTAAACATTTTTTCACAGTATTTGTTTACAACAGAATTATGAAAATTATGAAGTGCACTATACCTTTCTAAGCCGACACATTAAGAAACCACTGTACTTGTGCAGTACATAAAACATGCTACAAGTGTAGATTTAATTCGGCTCGATGATATCTTTTTAAACATGGTCGAAAAACGAAATCAATCTTTTTTAATGCGATGGCGAGAGAATTCAATCTGTTTATTGCAAAAATGATTGGTATTGTTGGGCGCGCCAATCAAATTGAAGGTTGGACTCAATCGCCATAAATCAATTTTTGTTGATCCCAAATTCAAGTTGACTGATAGATGGAGTGACGAAAGCCGACCCGGTGCACTTTGTACCGCGAAACCATATGCTCTCTTTATGTGGACGATGTGTAAGGCAGAAAATTTCCTCAAATGTGGATTCTTATCATTTGCCTGATGTGTACAAGGTTGATACTGGCCATACAGGTGATACAGATAACTGAATAACAACTTCAAACGTACTGAAATTTTTCCTGTATTCAATAAGTATAATAAACATTCGATTTGGTAATCACCATTTTCTCACGTCAAAAACGGAATTGGAAATTTACCTTCCATCAATGAGCAAACAAGAAACGAGGAGCTAAACGGGTTAGTAGAACACAGGTGCACGGTAGTGTAGTAGTGGTTAGCGTGTCGAGCTGTTATTCCCGCCCGTGATCGCGGGTTCGATTCTCGATCGAGACATCAGGAATTTTGCGGGCGAGAGAAATTCCTACGCACGCCTTCCTTCAGAACGGAAGTAAAACCGTGGGACCCGTGCCTGTACGATTTCAGGTATACGTTAAAGATCCCTACATAGGTAGCTTATACTAAACCTGGGCTCGGCAAAATTATCAGGTCTAACACGCTGGTGGGTGTGGTGGTGACTGGTGGACCGCCTTAACAAATATCTTAGAGGACACAGGTGCAAGATGATTGATCAAAATGAGTTTCTTATTTGCATCTTCATAATTTTGACAGGCAACAGTTGCTGGCCTCACAGTGGTTCTTAAAAAATAAATTTCAGTTTACCAGAGTTGTTGGACAACAGGTGCGGTATGGTAGCACGACTACAGTCCCGGATCAAAACAAATGGAGTTACGGGGGAATAAAGTACACTCCCCCACCCGGTCTAGCTATGTGGGATCGGCTTCCATGTACGCCAGGGGCCATGGCCGAGGGTCATGGTCAGGGGCCTCTCCAAAGGTGCAGATCTAGATTTTTCAATCTCCCCTTTAAGATAACGATTAGCTGTTTGGGCAAGACCGCCAAAAAATCACAATTGCACGGTTCTCTGATTAATTGGGTGGACGTTAGTCTATAAATGACATTTCAACTCATGGATTTGCGCGCCTAGGGCGCTGGAAGACACAACTGCTATGTCCCACAAGAGGCCACAAATACATGCATGTACAGTGCTAGACAAAATAGGAAGAGCTCCAATTGTATTACCATTATCTATTCCGATGTATCCAAAACGATATCCGAGAGGCCGAAAAGAGCGCGAGCACAAACCACAGGTCTAGGAGTCACGGAATATATCATCGTAGGAACTACACGTGAATAAAAAAAACTGGACAGGATTTCTGCTGCTGGTGTTGGTGGCAGCGCCCAGTCCTAGTTTCAGGGCAACAGTCTCTCGATAGGCTTAGCAGTCTTTTCGTTGCATTCGCCAGCCAGGATCCATCCCCGGGACGCTGGGGATTGTGTTGCTGTCAAAGACGTGGCAAAAATAGATAACAAGACAGAAACGAGCCCAGATTTCGGCCCTCCACTAGTTTTTAGAGTCGCACTCGCTAGCCCCGACCCAACTCCGCGCGTCAACAAAAATTTCGTATCGCGTCGCACCGATAGTTGGCCCTTGTTCGATATACTATCGATAGAATTGGCTATCGAGATTCTAGAGTTGCAGCTGCGAGAGAGTTGCTGCGCGTAAAGCTTTTTAAATTGTTATCATGTGCGGCTCGGTGCAAAATGGAATTAAAACAACACGCACCCATATTACAACTGCAATCCGCATGTCAATTATAATTTTGCGGTTGGCCAGCAGATGGCAGTTTAGATCAGCGGATTTCCAGCCAGCAGAGTATTCCTGCGATTGAATGTTAAAGCGCCACCTATGTCACTTTTCATGCAACATTTTATGTTCGTGATTATGAAGCAGCGTAATAGTTGTTTGTGACTAATCGCACGGCGAAACCACGTGTTGGGTTCTGTTAGCAATTTCCGTTCATCTTTTTGTAATTTGATTTAAGTTTCAAATTGGTCAGCAACCTTGGCAGTCATGAGTACATCATACCAAGTTGGTGCCCTCTCCAATTTGCTGTCTGGCGATGTTGCCAAAACGAAGACCAAGGGATCGTCGTTTGCGAAACAGTTTGCCATCGACCCGGCGGGACTGAATGTGTTTACACCCACTGCCATTAAACCTTACGTCGAGAAGCCCAAAAAGGAAAAGCCAAACAGGAAAAGAGTGAGCAACCTTAATGTCGTATTCTTTCCGATAAACACTTATTCATGGGCTCGTACGTCAAGCTCCCCGGGACTGTAGTCGTGCTACTCCACAGCTATGGACATGTTTGGTTACCATTTTAAGATTTATCGATTTAAAAAAATCTATTGCAACGCCAAACGAATGGCTAGACTATAGGTTATTTTCCCTGGACTTGGCCAACCTTAGGAAAAATAACTAATTACTTAATTAAGCTTACCGTACGCGTACACTACCAAATAGTTGTTGTATGGCAACATGACCACGTCCCCGGAAAACTGAATACCGACCATTAACATTCACTTAACATTTTTTTCTTCAAGGAGAGACCGTCCAAGCATTTTACCGACGCTGACCAGTCCGCTTACGGTGCTGAGAATGAAAGCGAGGTGGAGTATGGTTCGAAAAAGGCTAAACCTTTAAAAAAGAAAAAGAAACTCGGTTCGGAGAAATCGCGAAGCGAAAACCAGGCCGGGGCCGATGCAGACCAACGCGTGGACAGGAGTCTGAATGACGACAAGACAATTTTTGTGGGCAATTTGCCTGCTACACTGACGACCGACGTAAGCCTGCAAATGAATTTATTTCTCATATTTTATAATTATCAGTAATCACAAATATTATTGATAAGGGCATTGACACCTTGCATATTTTTATGTGAATGATGTGATCTTTTTTTCTCAGATAATTCGAAATTACTTTGTCAAGTATGGAAGAATAAAGGCTGTTCGGCTGCGCCGACGGGTAGGTCATAATGCTATGTGCCAATAATAAAATATTTCTATTGTTGCGTTGCCCAATTATAAATTTTTTAATATTATTTTAGCACTACAAGGAGGAGACTGAGGACGAGGAAAAGCCTACTGCCAAAAGGTTCAACCATTGGTTCATCTGTCTTTCTTACACACATTTATCGACATCGTTCAAACAAGTTTTTGTTTTAATACTTTTTTAGGCGAAAGGTTCATCCCGACAAACAATCCATGGCAGCCTACATTGAGTTTCAGAATGAAAAGATGGCCCAAGACGCGTTGGAAATGTAAGCACGTTTGAGTGTTCTTCAGTTTGATAACATGCAGCGTTGCTTGGCCGTTATGTAATTCAGCACTTGATTTTTTTCAGGAACGCGATGTATATTTTAGGGTTTCACATCAGAGTCGATTTGGCTAAACCAAAGCCCAACCACAAACTATCTGTGTTTATTGGAAACGTATCTTACGGTAAATAACAATTTAAACAACACATTCAAATTGTGATGTAATTACCCCGTTTGTTTTACCAAATAAGTTAAGTCTGGAGATTAATTGAATTTGGCGCATTTACCTACAGTTTTATCGAATTGTACTTTTCATTATCATGTAAGATGCGGAGGAGGAAGACGTTCGGACCCACTTTGGTGTGTGCGGTACTATCACATCGGTTCGCCTGATTCGCGACCAGGAAACTGACACGCCCAAAGGATTCGGCTACGTTAGCTTTGAGGTCAGTTGACGCCATAGTTAAATTTCAATTTTTTTGGAAGAGTCTACCCAAGTTTCGCTCCTGGATTCATTGTCAGGCTTTCTCTCTCTCGCTTGTCATTTATAATTGATTGACTATGAATAATGTATGAGGATGTTTACTTACTTTGATAATTGTATTTTTTCTTTTCAGAGTCCAGATTCAATAGAGCTAGCTCTGAAATTGACAACGCCATTGCTTGGTCGACTCGTCCGTGTACAACGTTCCCAGGAAGATGCCAAGAACCGACCCATATCCTTTGCAAAGAAAGTTTGACGAGTTTTTCATCTCACGACAATGCGTGTCATTGAATATTGAAATTTACCCCAACTTTTGGATAAGATCGATATCGATTGGTCAAAATATAAACAATACATCTATTTGTTGAATTTCTTGCACATTTTTATTTTCGCACGTAAATGAATCTGCAATTCAATAATTCCAGCCCTTACGTCTTCTTAACTCATAAATTTACGCGATGTTAAAGCAGAAGCGGGAGTACCTTCAGGTGAAACAGAAAAACTTAAAAAAGGAAGCGAAAATAAAATTGAAAAAAAGCGGCGGTGGCAGCAAGAAAACCGTCGAAGTGGAAATTAAACCAACCGTGTCGGGGACACAGTGGCAAGGCGAGAAAGTTAAAAAGACAAAATCGAGGAAACAGCTTTTGAGGAAGAAACCCGCAAAAATAACCAGTAAAATTGGCAAACGTGTTCAAACGAAGGTTTGTAATTAAAAAAAAAGTGGGGGGGGACGTGAAACAAGTGTTTTTGTATTTCTGAAATAATTTATTGAATATTGGGACCTAACTATTTGTCTTGTGCTTTTTTCAGAAAACTGCGAAACCATAAGACTCGTGAGTTTTCATTTTGAGGCGGACGTCATCATTACAAGTCATTGTTGCATTGACATTTAGAAATGGAGAAATATATTTCGGCTATTAAAAAATAAGTACTAAATAAGCATGAAGTGTAATGATTA
>JAQGBY010006369.1:0-13225 GCA_034698785.1 Mycogona germanica
ATTATCGCCGGTCTCAGTGTTGTGTCCAGCTCCACATCCATAATTGTAGTTTTTGTAAACTATATTCCATCAATTAATCTTAATCCTGGCGTTTGTAACATCTAAATAACACCTTATAAATCACTATCTCGCATAGTTAACTTATATATGTTTTTTACTTTCTAAAATTTCTCTAGTTGCCTGAAGTACGTTCACATGAGAAGTGTAAATTGCGCTTGAGTTTGGGCTAATTGGGCTTTCGAGATCGCAGGCGCTTTACTGAGATACGGATCGCGTGCCCGAATGATGTTGAAAGTTGAACGCACCATCTTTATCCCACGTGAAATTCTCGAGCGCATTTTAGATGCACTACCATTCGAGAACCAGCAGTATGTTATTGTTTCTAGCAGTCTCGCAAATTTTGTTCAATGTATAAACGCGCTCTGCTCAAGTATGCTGTAAGGTATGCTTGACAAAATAGGATAGGATAGCTATAGCGTTTTCTTTTTAATACGCCAGGATAGAAGTCCCGATTATTTTCAAAAACCATATTTTTAATTTCTCCTCATCAAATCCGAATCGATTGTGTCATAACGCCTTCGATCAAGTAATGGAATGTCATATGGTCAACATTTAGTAACGCTGTAAATTAGAAGAATAATATATCGAATCTCATAAAAATTTGATTCCGTACATGAGTGGTGTTTACGGGCGGTTCTGATCCTGACGTATACGAGTATTTTTACGGTATTTTTATGCGAGCGTTGGCCTCCTCGCGATTACCGTTAGTGGGCACCTAAAAACAGGCGGAACCCCGGTTGGCATTTCTCGTTGGCGAACGTCGTTGTATTACACCGTTGCGGGGCCACGCCACGCGACGGGCGTGTGCCTGAGCGATCTCTCTCTCTTTCCCTGGCGGCGAAGTTATTCCGTCTCTACCCCCCTCAGCCCCACCGTCCCCACATAGACACACTCGCCCCACCCCACCCGACGTTCATCGATCGAAACCCGGGCGCTCAGACGCGACCGCCGGGGTCAAGTGCGTTCATCGCGGCAGCGGCGGCGGCGGCGGCGGCAGCATCGCATCGGAATGCGTTCACCCATGCCGACCTTCATCCGCACAACACCACCACCTCCTCCTCCTCCAGAACTTCCACCCCCCGGGCCACCTTTCTCTCACCGGTATATTGGCTGTTTGCATTAAAAGATTATACGGCATGTCCGCCGTCTCTCGAATTTGGTTTTTCAATTGCGGCGGTTGGTCCGGGGGCACTCTGCGAGTCACCAGTGTATCGATTATAAGCATGTGTCGCTGACATTCGACAATGACAGTATCGAAATGTTGTTCTCCCGTTGATTGAAATACATGGCGTTATCGGTTTTGGCATTATTTGTAATCTCGCCATTCATCTCGTTGATCTCCATTCATCTCGGTCAGAATCACTATATTTAATTCAACTTCAGTTCACTACAGGATATTTTGTTCCCTAATCATTGCTTTAGCACTACGCGAGAGGTCGCATTTTCACTTTGTGCCACAAATGGATACATTTTTTACCATTATCCTCTGATCGAGAGTACCCTAGGACCCGCGCCGGCAGGCCTCCTTAGACCTCTGGTTAAATAGCTCAAAAAATTGATAAAAGAATCGGTTCTGGATAGTTGTTTTTAAAAAAAAGTGCAGCAAACTGCACTCCGGGAGTCGAACCTGAGACCGTCGTACCACAATTCAAACGATTGGCCATACTCCTCATTCACGCGCATCTCATTATTTTTTACTTTGCGTCATCGCAGCTAAAATAAAAAAGGAAAATATGTTCAAAATTGCTATCCCAATAAATATTGTTGGGAGTTGGGTTTCAGATGGCAACGCCATTTAGTGATAATGCGAGATGCTAATATTTCCGTTTGTCATCCATTGATTGACCGCGGCAGGCTGATTGCGTTCATTGCTGACGTAGACTGTGATTGCGTGTTAATGGTGGGGCGTTGTCCTCCCCACCCTACCCTAATACCCTTGGATAATTCTTTTTCTTTTGCTTCAACCCTGGGGTGTCGTTTTGAGCCCACCTTGAAGCGAAAGACGTCTGTAGGGAATTGTGGGATTAATCGTCAAGTTCCCCCTACCCAGAGCTGGCCGCGTAAAATGCCAAACTACTTTGTATGGATTTGTATTTTCACACACACCCCTAAGGTACGTAGGCAGATGATGTTCCCGTATTTCTACTCGCGCGAAGAAATAGTTTATCGCGACCATATATCGATTGCAGAAACCAACCCATGGACAATCTCTCTTTCTGGAGTCTAGCATCGAGAGCCATCAGCTGCCGACTTGGATTTGTGTTGGGACTTTTTTCTCAACCGATGATTCGATCCCCAACCCACTCCCCCTCCTCCCAACAACCCCAAAAACCCTAAGCTCTCCTCTTCTGAGAATGTGATGACGACAGTTGCGTCTCGCCCCTCCCACCACCTCCCCTCCTGCCGCGAGCGTCAGACAAGTCACTATTTCGGTCTTGTGAATAGCGCTCACATACACAGACGATAGACCCTCTGTCCCTTATCCCGACCTTAACATTTTATCCCTGTCAACCCCTTCATATCTTGCCCGCTCCAAACGCACATTGGCAACTTCCAAGACGTTGCTTTGCGAAAATGTGTTAGTCCACCGGGAGATGTCTGTGCGGCGGAATATTGGGTTGTTTTGGTTGACAGCCGAGACTTTGGATACAGTGCAACAAAAAATATCTCTGAAAATGACTAAAAATGACGATGACAAGAGATAACGAATTCGAAATTGATTTATTGATCTGTGTCTAATTTTAAAGTGACAGGATTTTAATTTTTGGAAATCTTCATCAATGAAACTCGAGTTACTGCACTTTATTTTAGTTTCGACCAACCTATGGAACCGTTCTAAGTGCTTCTAACGTGACTATCGAATGGACCATTTGAATATCACATACAACCAGAAAGTTCAAAAGTTGCGGCATTGGTGAATTGAAAGCGCCACCAGCGCCAATAATTAAAATCAAATAGTGTTTTCAAGACGAGACAAGACGGGGTCACAGCGATCATAGAAATACTAATTTTGAGTCGTTCTTTCAGAACATTCTTTGAAGGGGAGGGAATAGGGAAGGGTAATGTGGCGGGAGGGGGAAGGGGGGGGTATGATGATATGTGCCCCACCCCAGCTTTCTGGATTTCCATTGGTGGCCAGCAGACTCGCGAAACCCTTTGACGTCATTGCTTGCGTCATTTGGCGGTGTCGCCCACCTACCCCCTCCCAACCCCTCCCATCGCCCACTACCCTCCCTTCTGCCATATATCCACAGTATTCTGCAGCTTTTCCACCTACACGGCTACTGTGGTAAAGGGGGGGAGGGATTTAGAGCACATTTAGGGTTCACATTTTTAGACCCCGCGACAAAGAACTCTGGTGGATATTCAAAGTTTTGGACAGCATGTGTTGCGGTTGGTTGGCAGCAGACCTTTCTTGGTGGAACCAACTTCTCCAAGTGACGTCTTGGCGTTCCATCTTTAAAAAAGAAGAGTGAAGGCAGGTTTGCGGTTCGGACGTTGTGCTGCCCCCTGAACGTTCGCAATCACTGCTTAAAAGATCGATCACGATGTCGCCGCGGTGTATGCACGTTTTGCCAACATTTGTTTTAAAGAGGAGCAGCAGATCTTGACTGGAAGTTGAAAAAAGCCTATCATGAAATGTTGACGTATTAATTATGATAGATTTTAAATAAAATGTCGTCTAGCTTTGAAAAAATTAATTTACGATTGTCTGTACGAATCCGTCCTGCCCAATTTTAGTCGAGTGACCGGTCCTCTTGCGGAAAGGTCGCTCCTTGCTCGATTCCCGGCACAGGTTCTCGAATTGCGCTGATTAAAAAAGCAAATGCTGTTCAAGTATTTGAATTCACTGATTCACAAATTAAAATTAAGTTGAATTTGTAATACCTTCACCCATAAGCTCAAATGTGAGGAGATAAATATATTTTTGATGACCGTCTCTGGGTCACATAAATGAATTACGTAGACCTAGGACTTTCTTTTAGTCTGGTTCCCGTTTATACAAATTTGTATTATGGTTGGTTTTTGTGCCAGTGTACTGTGTATATTTACAAAAAGTCCTCTGGTTTGAAGGTTTACCCGAATTTCCATTCACGTACAGCCATGTCTCAAGGTTAGCTCGGTCTATATTGAGCTCATCGTGTTTTCGGATGCTGGATGCGCCGAAAGCAACCTTTTGGCGTTTTATACGAACTGCTCGGTTTAAGAGACAAAACATATTTATATCTCTGGAAAAGAAAACTAGTTTCGTGAGGATTCGACAACGAGTCTCCACATATCGACGTTTGGACGGCCAATTGCATGATGGTAGTCTTCAGTAGTTTTTTCTGGAGTTTCTGAACGCGTCATGCGAGGTTACGCTGGAATCGAATACGGAATCAAAATTGAAAATATGCGAGGAACACTGTCATCAATCAAGATGTCTGAACGCTAAATATTTTTTAAAAGATAAAAAAAATTAAATTTCACAATATTTTTTGGCCTACAGCCTTTCAACATCCTTCGGAAAGGTAAAACTAATATTGTTGGAAACTCTTTTTAATACTTTCTTGCCTAAACGTTGAAAATGGCTAGATTTAGTTTTATAGACCACCTGAAGACCTTGAGACCTTGTGAAAGTATTTAATTTTTTAAAAATGATCAGAGCGAAAGGTTATTTGGGAAATCAGATTCACAAATGTTTAGACATGTCTATTAAATTTATATAAGTGGAATGGAGGGATTGTAATCAAGAATCGGCAACAAGATCGTCAATAAAGTAAGTTCACAGATATCTGATCTTCAGGAATTCTTAGCATCTAAGCATCTTAGATGTAAAGCGGTCCTCATATATGGGTTTATTATTTCTTATGTCTGTTCCATATCTACTATTTTTGAATAATGTTTATTGGGTATATTCCGAATAACAAGGTGTGATCAATTTTTACCCACGCCACAGAGTTCAACCAAATTCTATAAACCAAACAAATAGTCACTGCTGCATTTGCCAGGTTGCGACCCACCTCGCGTATGCGCACACTAAGTATCCACGAAACCCACCGGTAACGAACACATGTCTTTCCCAGTGAAAGCATCAGCAGTTCGGTGACTCATCCGTAGCACCAGCTCAGCTGTCACTTGGCCCGGGGTGAGACTGGCGTCGACTTGCACGTTGACATTTATTGTCTGGATGGGCGATAGTTCAAACGATACTGTTTATAGCTGTGGATACAGCAGTTAGATACCATATGTGTGTTGTATTCTGAAAATGTTGCCAAAGTGTGCAAAATATTTAATTTGTCGACTGCATGAGGGTTTTTTGAGTTTGACGTTTCGGTAAAATTATGCACTGTGGATTAATTTTAGCGTGTAGTTGTCGACTGTAAATAGTTTCGATACTAACGCCCATCCCTAATTGTATTCCGTGCGCGAAAGGTAGGCCGTAAAACCCACCTGCTGCCCTCCTGTGTCACCTGTGCTGACCATCTTTTCCAGACAGCCAGTGCGTGACTGCTTTTGTGCAAATTTGTGCTGACGTCAGCAGCGTATTTGCTGGGGAGCGAGGTTGCGCATGTCATTCGAAATCTGGACCGCGTGCGGTGTCTGACGCTGGACGAATTGTTTTCGAAACTTAAGGCAGACGTGCCCGGAATTTATTTTCGTCTCTTTTTTTGCATATAAATGCTTAATCGCGCTTTAAAAATGAAAATCGCCAGCGGTCAGATGTGTTGCGATAATCCTCCTTGAAAGTCAATTATGTTGTCAGAGAAAACTCGAATTAAGTTTATGGAAATGATGAGGGTTAACTCGCTTGTTCGTGACACGTTAGTTTTTTCCTAACAAGTTCAGAGCTTTCTTTCCACAAGACAATTAGTAGTTTTTAATATAATTCACCTGGTATTTTGTAATGCAGCTCGTCTGCTTTTTGTGCTCCAGGGTTACCGGAATCTAATTACTCTTGCGATAAGTTCACCCAAATATATAGTAGTTAAGTTAGACTGGTAACAAAAATTGGGGTCCATCTTCCCTCAGCTTTTATTTCGTTTTTAACATTTGTCAAATTTTCGTTCGACTTTATCCATACGCTGTTGCATTGGATGTTCCAATTGCCAAGAACACCCCGGACCTAAAAAAAAGAATCTCATCATCAAATGCAGTTGTGTACGTGACCCGGATGATTAAAATGTCTGACGTGTCGCAATTTTCGATTCATTTTAATTGGAGGCCAAGGTCGCTAACGCGTGACCAGGAATTCCAGATTGGCGGGGGACGACGTGAGAAATTGGCCACACTCTCCACCTGGCATGTGACGCCAAACCACGTCCGGTGTCTCACGGTGCCCAAAACCTCAACCTGGTCACTTGTGACCATCCCGCTCTCTTTGAGGATCGGTCATCATCTTTTATTGAATACGAAATTGTCAGGAACCACTGGAAAGTAGTCACAGTGCAATGTTATTTATTGGCCATACAAATAATTGATAAGTTTCACTTCCGGATTACAGTCACCGTAGCTCTGAAAAGCGGATTTCATGTTTCATGCAAATGATCTAAATATTTACAAAGTAAACAGAAGTTCTAAAATGCTTCGAGCACTTCGGGGTAACGAAATGTTAACAAATTCATCGTTTCGAGGAGCCGCAATCCTTTCACTATAAACCTTGATGGCTCCATCTAATATTTCACAACGATTTTACAAAATACATGAACTACCTAAGCAAAAGTCATGCCGCCGGCGGGCCTCGAAAAATGGCATCGGTTTTCCGGAAACGCGGCCGGTTGGCGCGCGCGCGTCACCATATATGTTCGACCATATCGGGGTGTGGAAAAATAGGAGGGTGGTGGGTGAGGGCACGTCGCGTCCCCCCTTTTCTCGGCTCCACCCCCGTCGCCCCCTCCTCCTCCTCCTTCCACCACCCACCCACCAACCAGTCCAACCGCCATCACCGCAACGTAACACACTGGCCGGGGCGTTCGCGCGCGCGCGCAAGGAAGACGGCGGCGTCCAAGGTTTCCCCCGCTTTCAGCTTTGTCGCCGAAATAATCGTTGTATACCTTGGCGTTGACGTCATTCGATGGGTTGCCGTGGCAACCGCGGAGTTGGCCGCCGCGCATTGACGTCAGAAGTGAATGGCTCGCGCGCGCGCGCGCCCGTGCATGTGGCGCGCGCGCGATCGGGCGAATTCTTTTTTTGCATTCGCGATTTGTCATTGGGCCGTCGCAATCGAGTCGATTCACGACCAAATTTATTGTCCAATAGGATGGTGGTATTGTAGATTCGATTCGGGGTACGGCGGCCATATTGGTTATGTTTTTTCGTCTTCCCCAAGTCGTGACCGTCAGACATCGACGAGTAGAAAAATTATTCAGGAAAATAGTATCGATCGCAAAACATTTTAATCTTGTGCTCCACTTTAGAGGAACTTAAATAATATCGGCCGGATCCATATTTTCGTCTTTCAAATCTGATTCTCATCCCCAGATTACGTCATCTGCGCATGCGCACAAAACAGAATGAGCGGAATTGGGAATTTTGCGCATGCGCAAAGGACGTAATCTGGGGATGAGAATCTGATTTGAAAGACGAAAATGCACCTCCTGGGCGCTGTTTCTATGTAAAACTGACATTGAATTTGTTTTTGATGCTCTTGCGTTCCAGCAGCAAAAAGTGCAAATCGGTCTGAAATTATCTGTGCTCGATAAAAAATAGTTTGAATTTAGTTTTATATCAACCAATTATTTGATATACTCCATGTTCATTAAGTGTGGCCCGACTGAGATCTCATGTGGCGTAAAGGGGGAACGTAAGCGATTACTGTGCCCGTGATCGCAGGTTCGATTCCCGACCGATACCTCCGGAATTGTTCGGGCGAGAGAAAATACTATTATATACTCCTTCCTTCGGAATTGAAATTGAAGTCGTAAGACCCGTGTCTGTATGATATCTGGTACGCGTTAAAGATCCATGCCAAGGTAGCTTTTATTAAGCCCAGGATAGGCACAATTGAAAATAGCGGGTCTCCGCCTGGAGGATGGAACCTCCTTAACCAAACATCGCGAGAATATCCAAGATGGCCGGTATCCCTAAAGCTGACAGTCGGACCAAAAAATGTGTGCCAATTGAAATATTCGGCCTAGGTCTAGGAATCAACCTGAGAAAATATTCAAATGATAACTCAACGTCAGAATGAAGTGTTTTTTGCGTGTGTGTCTGTTATCCATTACCTGAACATGGTGTCCTTGAGGAAGGGCGTACAGTCGTTCTTAGGAAACGCTATACGTAAAAATCAATCTAGGATTATTTCTTTTCGAGTTGGCGATCGATACACACGTAATATATGGAAGGTTTATTTGCAAGTACATTAAACGACATTTCAATTTAATGTTTGAAGAGAGAGAGAGGGAGATTAAAATAGTCAAATTTTCGAAATTAACATCAATATATCTATTTGTTTTTTGGTTAGTTTCGGTGACCTATGTCACTTTGTGGCGGGGAGAGTTCGGTGTGGAATCGATTTGTGCGACCTCCATGTGAAAACGCGTGTATAGCCGCCACTGCCGCCGTCTTGACAGTCTCGTCACGAGAGATTCGATCACCGGCAGCTGCTTCATCCAGCAAAATCGAACGAATTCTTCTTAGGATGTGGAGGAAGGGTTTGTGGGGGGGAGGGTGGTGAAGTGCGAGACTGAGGACTGAAGAGACGGGTGGTGGACTCGTCTTCATCATCGATAAAAGTGTTAAATGTCCCGAGATTTGTCCTCAATTTGGATAGGACTACTGAAGAGTTGAGGACCTGCAAGCCAACGACACCTTGCGCCATTTGACACCCCCCAACGCTTAACTGCTGATGAAATGACAGGTTACGATATGTGTTCCCCCTTCACTAATCCAGAAAGTTATTATCCCATACTTAGAATTTGAATCTTCCGTTCCTGAGAGAATTGTTTTTTTTTTGTTCAGACGAATCTGTCCATCGTTTACAACAACACTCAAATTTCAATTTTGTAAGATCAATGAATCGATCAAAAAACCCTAAATAACAATTAAAATGACCCCGACCGGGCAATTTCTGATGTCCACGATGAATAAGTTAGCTTCCCCGCATAGCGTGTGTGCTTTCAGTGATTGCTACGTTCAGTGGCAGCATCACATTTTCGATGGCAGAAATGCTCTTGCCAATGTCACCAAGCTATTTGGTAACGGGGTCATTTCGCCGTGTCATGTCTTGCATTGTGCGAAAATGGCGGAGGTCCGCTGTTTTAACAAAAGCGACATGTTTGTGTGTGTGTGTAATGAGCACTCGCGTCACTCCCAGTTATCACATTTGGTCGGCAGGGGGAGTGACGATCGGTGATGACTGACATCTTGCAGCAACATCGGGCGTCATATCGACTTTATGCCCGCCGTTATTGTGATGAAGTAGAAATAAAATCTCATATCTTTCGAGTCGTGGCCCTCCATGTGTATACGCATGCACTCGTTCATGCATTTATGGCCGTGATTTATGGGCCGCAGTGCTGTGTGACGTCGACTATAGCCATAATCATTTCCACCCGTGTCTCACGACCGACATTATCAATCGTGAATCTATCGGGTTATTTCAGGGTGTCGGAGAGACCTTGGAGAATATTTCGAATACCTATTAGGAGCGCATGATAAAAAATATATATCAATTTGCCGACTGCTTATGTCTTCGGCTGACACAATTGGGACCATGATCGTATGCGCGCTATATATAAAGCGTCATTTAAATCGGAGGATCTTGGTCGCATGCAAGGCGATCTTCTCCGGTCGCGTGAACAACTGGAATTTTTATTTTTTTCCCACGGCCGCATGAACCACGCCAAATAAAAAAATTAAAAATTCGCGTACGACCGGAGAAGATCGCCTCGCATGCGACCAAGATCCTCCGGTATAAAGGACGCTTAAGAAAGCCAAAAGTAGAGTTCCTACAAGGACTTTAGTAACTTGGTGTCTGCCATTAAATTGTTTTTTTTTGTCAATCCAACGATTGACTTTTTGGCGTGAGAAAATTTCACACTTAGTGATGCCAGACAAAATGAAGATTTTCTGTGCCATCAAGATGAAGATTATGTGTATCTAACTTTCGATAATTTACGAAATCAAACGGGTTGAAAATCAAAATATTATTTTCGTCTTAATTTCTGAATCATTAACATGAAGTTTGAATTGAAAAATGCTTTGACAATCGGAAAATCATTTTTAACATAAACATACACCAGATCTGGCGAGAAATAAATTCGCGCCTGTAGGAAAAAAATCGTTAAGGCAGGTATTTTTGGCGTCTTATGAATCTGATTAAAATTAACTGGTTTTTAAGAAAATGGTCATTAAAAAATGTAAATTGATCATTTCTCAAAGCTGTAAAATTTTACCGACAATATTTTGAGAAGCATTAAGCAAATCAACAAAAAAGAAATTCCGGACATCAGTTTCCATTGTAATTTTATGGGAGAAAATATATATGGGGGACAATGGCCAGGGCTTAGCATTGGTTTTCATTTCAGCGCAACCTCATTCAGAATTCAAGAATTATTTAAATTTTATCAAAACTAATGCTTGGTGCACCACCTGGTGTTTGTGATCGCTCAATAAAAAGTCAATCGCAATAAGGCGCAAGAATCGTGTGATTGGCTTTGGTTCGGCGATCCCGGGTTCGATTCCCGGCGCGGGCTCTCGATTATTTGATCCCGGCGTACTGGTGAAAATGTGCCCCTCACATAGTACAAAAAAAGCTGAATTTACCTTGTGATGCCGACCTCCTCCAATTAACTTCACCTCATTATGTTTGACATTTTTCACACGTATATTTCTAATGTTACCATTTTAAACTGCCACAACAACGAAATTATGTAATATCACAAATATTAATACAAAATTTATTCGTACTTGAGTTATTAATGTGTTGCTACAGGGAAATGCCGTATCGCATGCACGTACTGCATAATAATCTTATGCCGTTGACGAAATTATGTAATAGTTCTGAGGGGCAGGTTTAGCTTCGTGAGATTCTTCGCCTAATAGGATAGAATAGACGAATCCAGAAAATAGTTGTTCCAGTGATCCGTTGGATTTCTTTGCGGTGCGTTGCATTGTGATGCGAAAGTCCCGTGATCGATTCTCGGCAAGGACTCTCATTTTTCTTCGATCCTTGGATTCTCGAGTTAAAATGTGCCTCTCATCGTTTAGTGATTTAAAGTACCCAGTGAGGAGTTATACACTTCAACAACGTTATACACTTCGCTGCCACAAAAACAATTATTCTATGGAGCCCACACAGCTGATCTTGATTATAATGTTTCCATTTGGCGTCTTGAATACCAATGTGAAACAATTTTGCGACTGACGTGGTATAATTACATGTAGATTGTGGCAAAATACTATCGCAACCTTGTTATTAAATGGATTAAATTTGCTGACCAAGTGTTCTCCTCGTGGAAACTTTTGAATACCGATTAATTTACCTGGCAACCTTGATGCCGAAAGATTGAAATCAAAGAGGAAAAAAGTAAAGCTTTTGTCAGCGTTACACTGTACCAGTGATTGACAGGATGTACCTGTATAAGTTAAGCAAAATGTTCCACTAAATTGTGTGACAAAATCCAGGAAATTTATCCTGTTGGGCGCAGAATCTCACGAAGCTAAACCTGCCTCTCATAACTATTGCATAATTTCGTCAACGTCACAAGATTATTATACAGTACGTGCAAGCAAAAAGGCAAATTAAAACACTTCAGTGAATTTAAAAAAAGTTTGATAGTTTCAGTCGTCGATTATTTGCTCAATTAAAGACAAATTGAATCGACATCAACCGTTTACGAGCGACTTGCCGTTTAGGGTCGAAAAATCAGTCCTGCAACTACTAAAGTAATCCATGACTGGTAAATATAATTACAGGAATTTAGTTTGACAAACCAAGGGGTTTTGTCTTGCTACAGCCGTGCGATTACAGATGTCGTATAAAATCCATATTTGCTTCCAGTCTCTGCTCTGAAATGTTGACGAAAAGTGGCAAAATTGCTAAATTTACGATCGGAACAATTTGGCTCGGTTATGAGCTAAATTTGGAGTCGGTGATGCTGCTGCATGCGCAAGTCTGCGCATTTACGCACTTGCTCCAAAAGCAAGTCAGGAATCCGTTGACTTTTTTCCCCTTCTTCTCAAGTACCTTGTGGAGGATGTTGTAGGCTGACACGTTCATACTTTAAAATATAAACGAGAGCTTTGTATCTTATTTTTTTTTTGTTCGGAGGCCAAGCTATATTTGTGTGAAAGGGTGCCGACAAGAAAGTGACCTTTTTTCGAAAGTGCATGGTCGGTTGTTCTGGCTTTCGGTGCACGATCGACACGATTAAATCAAAACATTAAAATGCCACCACGAATGAATCAAAATCTGGTCCAGAAATCTCGAAATCGTGTCTTACGTTATTCGTTTACTGGCTATAAAAGTTTCGTGAAATAGTATTTATGGTAATCACTACAAAAAAAAAATCATATCCAATTTCAGAATATCGATTTTTTGTTTCTTCTTCCTCAAGTACTCTGCTGTTTCATGTACAGTATCTTGACATATCGTTTACAAATTATTTTGATCTGTTAGTAACATTTTCAATACCATTTTATTTTCTGTAAACGTGGGGTAAAGTAGTTTGGTATCAGCATTTTTTGAAAATTTACAATTGGTTTAATTTCTTTCTTACAGATTTTATTGCTAACCATGGGCGCCTCCCTGAAGCATTGGCCAGGAAGAAGTTTTGGCAAATCCTGTCGGCGGTGGACTACTGTCATTCCAGGCGAATTGTTCATCGCGATTTGAAGGTATTTTTTTATTTAGTAGATAAAACTTTTCCGTCAACAATACATGCTAATTATAATGTCATGCGATGGCAGTTATGAAACTTTGGAATATCATTTTAACTATCCGATTGATCAGAAATCAATCAGTAAACGAATATCGTGACATCACCATAACATCATCGTAACGTGGGTGATACTACCTGAAACATGGGGGCCAGAACGTCAAAAGGAGAAAGAAAACGAAAATACAATCCCTAACTTGTAGTTTTTTTTTTTTTTTTTTTTTTTAATATCAACTGTAGTCAACCGCACTACAGGCTTACGTCCCCCTCATGGTGCTTGGGCACTGTGCGAGGGGGAACGACCA
>JAQGBY010006370.1:0-13224 GCA_034698785.1 Mycogona germanica
ATTGTGTGCACGAAGTAGTGTGACCGAGCCATTTAACTGGAAGCCACAGCAAGGCGTGGCCCGGGTCAGCTAGTATAGGATAATTATTCCTATACTTGTTTAAAATTGTTGTTAAAATCGCTGCTCAAATTATTCTTGAAATATGTTATCTGTTTCTTTATTGATCACATTAAGTTAAATGACACTAAATAAAATAACTCTGCAATTGATACAAGCAAATAAATTGTTTTTAATAACGAAAACTTATTCCATGCTATATTTGAGTAGCCGACAACATGTTAACAGCGCAATTTTACAAAAGACATATTAATAAGTGTATGTAAATGGAACAATCATTTTTCTCCGCAACATTCATGCTGCTACATCGCCGGGAGGCTTTTATTAGGCCTATCGTTCACGAGCACATGTAGATTTGGCAATAATTTATATAAATATTTATGTTTAGAAAAACGTAGAATCCAAATTTCGCAAAGGGAACCTATTTCCATTCCAACGATGTCTTATTTTTCTTATACATTTCTAAATCCTAAAATCGAACTTCTGATAGTGTCTCACTTGGTGCACAGACATAAAAGATCTCAGTTTTACATGGATTCGGTTAAGGATTTTTTGTACAAAGTTGGACAAAGGAAATTGTGAACGTTGTAAATAAAATTGATTATCCTTCAACGCACCTGTTAACAACAATTCCGTCATGTAAATAAAATGTTTTAGTACAAACACGCAAGCCGCTCTCTATTTTCAAGTTCATAATTTATTTATTTTTTGCATAGTTCGACATTTTGTAAATGTCCTTATCAAAATCTTTTTTCAAGAGTGAATGCACATTTAATAAGACAGAATTTCAGCTCAAAATTTAATATTTTCTTGCACCCATGCACCGTGACAAACTTCTTCAGCGTTTGAAATATGCTCGTAAATTAACTGTTCCATGTTCCGTCAAATCAATTTTCTCTTATTATGTTTAAATGTTTGGCGAGTTGGAAATTTGGAAGCGCTTTTCTTTTTGTATCGTAATAGAAGCGGAAGGTAATTTGTTTTATCTAAATACAAGTTGCCTGAACTTTTATTAATGCGAAGCACCGCCCCCCATCCCTCGCCCCAGTTACTATTGTCTTAGCAAAATGGAACAGAAGTGTACAACATTTATCATAAGACAAACACTTTAGGGGGGTTAAATGGATTTACTCGGATATTGGTCGGGTCAGCGTTTTGACCTTCATGCTATATAATATATACGGAGTACTGGGTACGATTGTGGGATTAGTGACGAAGGATTATGTCGATAAAATTGAGATTTTTGCGGACGAGAGTTTAGACCATGATGCTGGATGTGGACGCAAATTATTTTTGCGTACGTCGTATAAGCGAACGAAAACCAGACAGCACAACCGATATATTGCAATAGAATACATGTGATTCTGATCTGTAGTTTCTAAATTGGTCCGGATTTTCATACATGAATCGTTTTATTATCAGAACGTCCATACGTCCGGGTAAACTTTTACGGAACATATCGGAAACATACATCCGGATACGGTGTGGAGAGGTGGTTCCTGATGTGTTCCTGATCCAGTTGTGGATGTTTCTCGATGTTGTTTCGTATCCGTTGTGCCGTCTGGTTGGTTGTTACGTCCGTAAACAGTAAATCGAATTACTAAAATGATCCCATACATTTTTTACCCGTGATTTGCATTTCCGGTTGCTTGGCACGAAACTTGTTTCCCTGCTTCGAAATTTTAATTTTTTTTGGAGCCATGACGAGGAAGGCGCCAGGAATTAAGAGGTCTTATGTATCAGTAGTTCAAATGTGAAGAAATTTTTAGGTTCTTCGATTTTTCGATGTAGTTATGAGCAGTTTGCAGAGTAGCTTGTCTATACAGTGACGTCATCTGGTGAAGTGTTGGATATATTGGCGATCAGCAATGAGATGGGTAGAGAGCACAGATCGGTCTATACCTTTTCTTTGAGGCTTGTGGGGATGTCATATAAATTATATTTATTGTTTTAAAGAGCCACTTTGAGATGAGTTGTTGACATTTTTTTTACATTGGTGCCTTTAGCCACTGCTTATCGAAATGTTTGCAACAATTTTTAAATAAATTTTAAAGTAACAGGAAACATGAAAAATTAAAGGATTCCGAAGTTCCAATCTTCAATACATCGTGTTCTCTTAAAGGTGAAAATGAGGTTAATAATTGTCACGGTACAGAAGCGAATTTGTTAATATAATTGCTTTCATATTGATTACCGAAACCTTTAATACACTTGTACGTGTACTCTTGCAATTTATTCCGACTTGCGTTTATTTTGTCAAAATAGCAACAAAAAACACGGTTTAATAAAAAACCCACCTTAAACGTACATGTACAGACATGTATAAACAGAGATCATCGCATTATTGGAAAATATCACGCCAATGTTGAGAAATGAGAAACAATATCCACATTTATGATAACGGGTTAAAATACGAATTATATTTTTTTTAACACACCCATCAATTGGCAGTCACACGGGAGGGGGGATACGGGATTACAATTCGGCAAGAGTTTAAATAATACCAGTCACATGAAATTGGATGCACCTATCGCGCTGCGACTGTCGCAGGAAGAATAGTTGGACTGGTCCGAGGCCCGTAATGACGTGCCATATTTTTATGTTTGGCCTTAAGCGAATTGACTATTGTTTTTTATGTGTGTGCAGGCAAATTTTAAGATACTATTTTAGCCAATGGAAAGCCCGGTTGCAATTTGTAAGCTGTCTTATATAATAGCCATGCGAAAATTTGAATGCCTTTGGTGCAGTGTGCGAATTTATTGAGTGTCCTTGCTGGGGGAAAGTTAAATTGCAATTTGTAAATTTCTTTTTGAAAGATGAGTCCAGTCAATTTCCTATTTAATCTTTAAACATTCCGTTAATTTGCTGCAGACAAATTTTGACAAGACAACATTTCCTGATTCGATCGATTGAATTCAAAAATAGAATCGTCATGAAAACACAAAGTGAAGGTTGAATTTGGAACTTCAATCCGAAATGAAAGTTAATGATGAATAAAATTGGTGTATCATTTTAATTAAAATATCATTGACATTTTTTTTAACCCCCCCTTCCCCCAACTCAAGACGCTAGTTCGATTCGCACACTGCCCGAGTTCTGCGAATATGTCGCATCAAGCAAAATAACAATTTTTTGTGCCAAACAGTTACTGCAAATATTTATACATCTTGAAGCAGTGATTCCCGGAATCGGAGACGACAATGTGGCCATCGTCGGTGAGGGCCAGTCCTTGGGGACCGTACAGTGGGTCGGCTGTGCTGTTCACGTAGGATAGGAATGAGCCGTTCTCGTCGAACACCTGTACGCATCGAGAGTTAAGGGGGGAAAAAGAAAATAAATTTGTAATTTTTGAAAAAAAATGACATGTTATATGTTGTTAGGTCCAGTTCTCAAGACACGACTCGCGACTTACCTGTATGCGACTGTTTCCCCAGTCTGCCACCAGAATGTTGTCCTGCGCGTCGACGGCGATGCCGGTGGGCGCGTTGAACTGGCCGTTGCCCTCGCCGTTGGAGCCGAAGCTGCTGAGAAACGTGCCATCCGCCTCGAACACCTTGACGCTGTGGTTGTGGAAGTCGGAGACGAGCACGCGGTTGCGGCTGTCCACGGCCACAAAGTGCGGCCCGGCCAGCTGGTGCGGCGCGTTGCCGCGCGTGCCGAACTTGCTGATGAGCTTGCCGTTGTTGGCGTCCAGCACCAGCACGCAGCTGGCCTTGTTGTCCACCACCACGATGTGGCCGTCGCGGTCCACCGCCACCCCCTTGGGACCCAGCAGCTTGCCCACCCCCACCCGGCTCACGAACTTGCCGGTGCCCACCTCGAACACGGACACCCACTTGTTGTCGTAGTCGGCCACCACGTAGTTGCCGTTGGCCAAGGTGGTGACGCCAGTGGGCCGCTGCAGCTGACCGGCTCCCCGGCCGCGCACACCAAACCGCAGCTTGCACTCGCCGGCTGCCGCCCCGAAAACCTGCACACACTGGTTGTTGGAGTCGGCCACCATCACCCGACCACCGGCCGCCGCACAGATGCCCTGCGGGTTGGTGAACTCACCCTTGCCGCGACCCTTGCAGCCGACTCGCAGTAGCAGGTCATCCTCGATTGGATTGCTACGTCGGTGACACGAACCCGCCGATTTGGCCGACGGTGTGCGCTTGGTGGCACGTTGGCGGGCCGCCACAGAGGAGCCGGGGCCGCAGCCGTTGGCCGTGCGTGGGATCTTGGACGAGGCCGGCCGATCACCGGACGATGTTTCCTCCTCCGGGTAGGCGCGGACTCTGAACGGGCTACCTTTAATATCTTGGCCGTAGAGGAGCACCTGCAGTTGGTAAACGCCTTCTCGGGGGGCCGTGTAGAGCAGGTCGTAGCTGCCGTTGCCGTGGTCAACCACCTCGACGGCGCACCGTGTGGTGGCGCCGCCGTTGGTGAGTGGGGTGCTCGTGCTGCTGCCGTGCGTCGGCGGTGTGACTGGCGTGAGCTCGGCGTGAAGTAGCGCGCGCCCTTCCTTGACCAGCTCGCCGTGACAGTCCTTGGTGACGACGGACAGCGCCGCCTGGCGGCCAACCGCGCATTGTTTGAGCCCCTCTCCCGACGCAGTGCTCTCGAAGGCAACGGCACTGTTGCTCTGCACGCTGCCCAGATGCTGCAGACACTTCTTGGCCAGGGCGAACTCTGAGTCGCTGAACTCGAGGAAATTGTTCTCCTCGGGCGTGCACTGGATCTGTGGACGAGTCGAATGAATGAGTGGACAGTACGTAGTAGAATTGGTGTAAGGAAATAAATGGAATGGCGCGGAACCAACCTGCATGGCGCTGTACTGAGCCAGCATGTCGCCCATTTGCTTCTTGACCAGCAGCACCTCGGTGTCGTTGCCGCGACTGAGCGCCTTCTCCGTGAATTCGCAGCTGCTGCCCAGGTTGGCCAAGCAGCTCTCCAGCAGCTCTTTCTGGCCGGCCAGCGTTAATTGCTTGTGGGCGTGTCGGCTCTCCAGCTCGTCCAGGAGCGTCAGTTTGCGCTGCTCCAACGTCAGCATGAGTCCATCGAAGCAGTCGGCAATCTGTTCCTGAGCCTCCGCGCGACGATTGGCTAGATCGGTGGCCAGATCTGTCACCAGTTCGATGGCCTCTTTCAGCGACGGAACCTGAAATAAAAGCATCACGAGAAAATTAAATTGCGAAAACACCCTCAAGTCTACCAACAAACAAATTGATCATGCCAGGCGGGTACCTGCGAATAGGCCTTGTCCAACAGAGTTTTGAGCGTGTCCTTTTGCTCCTGCACCGCGTCCTGGAGGTGAAGAGTCACGTGACTGTTGTGTTCGATGTCGGTGCAGGTCAGGCACACAGCCGTCTCACAGTCTTGACAGTAATATCTAAATATAGAATAAAAAGTAATAGTATTTTTAGATAGTTTCTACCTTCTGCCAACAGAGCACCCAGTGAAACAACTTTTCTTAGAATCGGTGGGATAGTTTCACCTGAGGTTTTCACCTGAGTTGCGGCCGTGAGTGTTATGACAATGGTTCGTCGGGGGTCACACTAAACCGGACACGCCTTTAATAAAATTTCAATCGAACAATAATATCGATTACAGCACAATACTGTTGTAGAGAACCTTTTTCCCCATGTCGAAAGCTCGATCACACGGCCCAAGATTTAAAATTTTTAATCTGACGTGGGAAAAATATTTTTTTGTCCTGGAACTCATGAACCATGGCTACAGCGGTGGCTGTTTTCAAACGCCGAACCTGAAGGATTGAGTAAAAACATTGGTAGTTCAAACGAAAGCTATAAAAAGCCACAAAGACGTTTTGTACGAATTATATTTTGTTATTGTAGCAATTTCGTCATATCCAAATATTCCTTTTCACTGCATAGGAATGTGGGGAAATGTGGTCATAAACGGACAAGGCTTTCGTTTGGCCAGGCTTGAATATAATGGCGAATGATTGTAGGACGTCGACGCTGCAAATTTACGATTCCAATCGATGCCTTTTCCTGTCTGGTACTCGGAATGGGTTATTAAGCTATCATGGGCCGCGATGAAGTGAAACAGTTTCAAGGCTGTCTCTCTTTTTTCATGTACAAGAGTTATTATTTGAAGCGGTGAATTATATGGTGGTGTGACTCGGGTTTTTATCGAATTGAGAAACAAGAGGGTTTAATGGATCATGTAGAATGTTTCCGGCGTTTTTGCATTGTCCGACTGTTCGATTGTTACGATTGAAAAATAAAATATTCTAGTACATGTGAAAATTTGGTCATTTTAAGTTATTTTTTCTTATTGCAGCCCCTTTTAAGTAACCATGAACAAATGAGATTTTCGACTTCTGGTACTCTATGAGTTCAAACTTGGTCATTAAGCAAGTGAGGCAACTGAAAATCTTCAAAAAAACGTTCGACAACAATGCACCTAAAGGAAGTACAGTGCGAGAATGGTTTGCAAAATTCAGGTTCGGAGATGTGAGCCTCGAAGATGCACCACGTAGTGGACAATCGTGGGCAAGCCCTCAAGATGCTCAGCTGAAGGAAATGATGGCGACTTATCCCTAAACTCGCGTGTGCTGATTTAGCGAAAGTGTTTGGAGTTTTAAAATTAGAAAAAAGATATTTAAAAAATGATAAATAATCTTTTGGAGAATCGCTGGACCGGCGAGATGAGATGAACGAGATCGCAAAAGCGAGAAAAGCGTTTGGAGTTTTATCTCGTACCATTTGGAGTCATCTGATTGCCTTGGGGAAAAGAAAAAAAGCTTGACCAAATGGTTGGTACCTTACGAATTGGCCGAATTTCAGATGAACACACGCATAGAGTGTTCGTCGCTGCTGCTGTGGAACCAGAATGACCCTTTTTTGGATCGGACTTTTACGTGTGATAAAAAGTGGATACTGCATGACAACAGAAAAAAATCTGGGCAGTGGTTTGACAAGGATGCACCTCCCAGATAAATGATGCATAAATCCAACCTCTTCCCCAAGCAGTTGTGCTAATCCACTTTTGACAATAATTTTTGACTCATTTTTGACAATAACTCACTATTTTCTTTTTATGAGATGAATAGTTACGCCATCCACTCTTAGTTTCATCGCTTCATTTATTAACGCAAGTGTGCAATGAAGTGGCGCAAACGCTGGTGTCACACGCGAACACGCTTGAATGTATTTTAAGAGACATTTGATGAATTCCAAGAATTGAAATAACTATGTAATATAATAATTAGCAGTGAGCCCGGGACAGTGCCGGACGAAACTCTTCAAATAAAATAATAGAAACGCTATTATTCAAATAAGGATAAACTAACTGAGAACCACTTCAACTGATGACAATCAAAGGACGATGACGATTCACACTCGTCAGTTGCAGTGGTTCTCAATTAGTTTATCCTTATTTGAATATTATAGGGGTTTCTATTATTTTATTTGAAGAGTTTCTCTCCGACTCTGTTTGTCTTTTTTTCGTCCGGCGCTGTCCCGGCCACAACCCGCTATTTACTATCTTCTTCTATATATATAAAAATGAATGTATGTTTGTATGTCCTTTATAGACTCGAAAACTACTGAACCGATTTCGATGATTTTTTTAAAAAAACATTGGTCATAGTCCCGGTCACATTGTTACGGTAACAAAAACGGAAAAAATTGCCCGGATATATTTGTTTTTCGGGATAAACTGGTTTTAGTTTGCTTCTAGCGGACGTCTACTGAACTTCGCTCCCGGGGAAAAGGGAAATTGTGTGAACGAGGCAGTGTGACCTGCGAAATTCTCTACTCGATTTCTTAAGACGTCAGTAGCCATCAAGATGGCTGCGCCCATTAAAAATAAATGTTCAGCAGTTTCAGTCCGCAGTTCTTCTGCGTAACGCAACACCCGTGTTGAACCCCCCTCCCCTCACAGTAAATTTGCATGCGTCGCGAGAAAGCACGGGAAAGCGGCATAGCACGGGAAAGCGGCAAAGCACGGGAAAGCGGCAAAGCACGGGAAAGCGGCAAAGCACGGGAAAGCGGGATGCAAATGAATGCATCCTATCGAATCGCAGCAATGCGCAGCCACAGCAAGGCGTGGCCCGGGTCAGCTAGTATTACATAAATTCAAGACGATCCTTCCTCTTTCATAATTAGAAGTTGATTACCACTATTCGTTGAACTTTCGATTCGATGAATGTTTTAATTCGCTGACACCTGACCGCTCACAAGTGAAGTTATACGCAACAATTCAGTTATTTCATAATTGAAATAATATGGCATTAAATAAGAAATACGGTGTTTCTTTTGTTATCCAGATTTTTTTAAAACCGGCTCTTCCTGTTTGTTATCAAAGTTGTTGCGTATAGCAACAACAAACTAAAATGAATTGTGTCGGCTTTCTTCATTTTAACGACCTTAATTTTTGTTCCATGGACCGCAGCCCTTTAAGCACCCGTTTCTTTTGTTTACGTAAATCACGTGTTGGAAAAAAGAATCGCTTCAGCCGTGTGTTGGTTAAACACAGGAAACGTCTGTTTTTTACCAATTTTAACTGTTTCTCAGATAACAGGCCGCTTCTCTAAACTGTAAACCCCCTATAATCATGTCGAGTGCTTATGCAATGGCCAATTTTGAATCTTTCTTAACGCCAACACGACTGATGCCTTAAATTGCCTCTAAATGCTCCGCACAAAAGAATATTTCGCCAGTTACTTCCTAATTTAGCCTCTGCCGAACAACAACATAATTCATTTTCACTTCTGAGATTGTATAGGTCTATGCAGGCTTGACGAGGGAGAGGTTAAAGTCGGCCGGTCGAGATGGACTCGAAAAGGATTTGCAGAGGAGAGAGTTGACCCTTTTTTCCTTCAGATAATGTCCACGTATAAAACAGCGTCTGGTCGGTGCATTGTGTGATTGGCACGCAACACGGGGCAGCAACATCCGCCCGCCATAAGAGTGCATCACCTACCAGATCCGATCCCCTCACAGGCCTCACTCTACTACGTCTGTTCGAGACCTCGAGTGTGACGTCAGTAACTCGCGCCCGCAGCAGTGACGGCGACACCTGCTTTTAGACTTCCATCCTGAAGGAAGACGCGTGTAGGAATTTCTTTCACCCGAAGAATGCCAGAGATGTCGGCACGGGAATTGAATCTCTGATATATTTTTAAGGAGGTCCACCAGCGTGTTCGTTTTTCTCGCCCGAAAAATTCCAGAGGTCTCGGTCCGGAATCGAACCCGCGATCACGGAAATAACAGCTCAACACACTAACCCTTACGCCACCCAGACCACCGGGAATTGAATCGGCCGGATTAATCTAAGAGGCAGCTGCCAGGGCCCTCAAGCCATTCAGGAGCCCTGCAACACGACTCAATACGATATTGATTTGATATTGAAAGATAAATTGCAATCAAGCTTCTCCAGGAGGGGTCGGCTTGACTTCCCTGCTTCTAGCGACCAATTTTTCAAAAATTTCTCACACTTTCAGCGCATCAAATGAACACTTTTTGGATATATGAATCGCATGCTTGATAATTTTTTTAATTTGCGCTTCTCCCTGATTTATCATTTATCAACAGTTTAGGTGTATAAAATTATCACTTGCACAACTTGTGTATATAACACAAAAATTAAGTATTTAAAGATAAGTATTAATACAAATCGCTACGCGTAATTTCACTTTATCGTTTTCAGAAATTTCTCCAAACGAGGTAGGACCCAATCATTTCATTATTAAAATACGAGGGGGGAAAAAAGAGACCACGAACTGGGAGAACCGGGAACGAACCGGGAACCGAACCCGGGACCGCCGAAACCACAGTCAGTCGCTAAACCAACTGGGCCACGACGAGTCGCACTAATTTGCAAGATAATTTGCAAGGTTCCTCCAAGATTTTGACTGCCTCGGACCCGCACAGGGCTTAATGGATCTGCAGTGACGCACCTCCCTACTGCCTGTCCAAAGTTCAAAAAAGCAAGCCGTGCTTGGACGCACAAATGTGCCCGTTCGCAAACTCTCAGTTTAAAGAGATTCTCTCTTTTGTTGCGCTCATCCACTGTGTATGCGCGTGAGGGCTAAAGAATCAACAACAACCGGCTTCGAAGCCAACTTTCCTATAGTTTAGTTCCGGAACAGATTTTTGATGTCTCGCTTTAATGCACACGTGAACAGGATAAAGCCGGACAAAGTCCTGCCGTTGCTGTACAGAGAGCTCTGTAATATTTTTTATTTTTTGGTCCAGTCCGTACAGGGTGTGTTTGGATCGGCCCCCCCAAAACTCCATGTACCTCACGTGTGAGTGGTCACCATCTGTGCCCGAGTCGCGGGTTCGATTCCCGACCGAGACCTCTGGAATTTTTCGTCAATGGAAGGAAAGTCGTGTGATCCATGCCGTACGATATCATTATACACTTTAATGGTCCCAACCTAGGTAGCTTATACTAGGCATGGGCTAGGTAAAATTGCCGGGTCACTCCCTGTTTTTTTTAATGGTTAACTCGCTGGTGAACCTCCTTAACAAATATCGCTTTTTTAACGTGCCAAAGAAGTGGGACAATTCCAGTAAATGCTTGAGTCATCATTTGTGGTCAGTAAAACATACTCGACATCGAGGTGTCGAGATTGTCTTCTTGGAGAAGACAACAATTTTTCTTGAACTGTCGAAGTTCCTCAACTTAGTTCAAGACAGTTCACGGCACCGCGACTTACCCTTGAGAAAGAAACGTGTTCGAAAGCTAGCTTGGGTCAATATATTTTTGTCTGACTCAGTGCAGTTATTATATTTACAGACTATAATTTGAATATTGTCAGTATGAACAACATCGTATGTTCTTGATTTGCATGCAAATTGTAATCCATTATTTGACTTTCAAATTTACGTTTGTTTGTCTAATTTTTGAAGCTGGCGGAATTAAACTGAGAGAATTACTTGTAATTTCTGTTTCATTTTAATTGATTTCACTGGTTTTTGTTCTCGTCCAGAGCTTCATTTGTCATTATTTTTTTTAGTTCAAGAAACATTTCGAGGTGATCGAAAAGAATTACAATTTGAATTTGATACGGAATACGAGTGACGTTAATTCCGTCTTAATTAGCTCTGCTTAGAAATACGGCGTCGAAATACGGAAACACAATTTGTATTGAAAATCCCATATGATATAGGACCATTTTTTAAATTCACTGTAGACACTGCACTACATTATTTTTCTTACCCCTCTTGGTGCTTAGGCACTATGCGAGGGGCACATTTTCACCAGTACCCCGGGATCGAATAATCGAGAGCCCGCACCGAGAATCGAACCCGGGACCCTCAATCTCAAGCGCTATAAGTTGACAGTGACGCTGACATTAGAGATCCTAAATTATCCCCCATATAATGAGGAGAGAGAGACAGCTCTACGTCAAAATTGTTTAACATGCATTGGCAATGATTATTCCGTCTTATCAAAATGTGCCCATCAAATAGGCGACCCCCCATGACGTCATGACGGCTTGTCACGAGCCGTCATTTCACATAATCGTACAACTGATATTTGAACTATCACATTTCGGGAAATCTGTATTGCCGGATAATGTTTTCTCAATCCGGTACTGCCTCCATCAAATCGTCCATGCGCGTCATGGTGACGTCATCTGTTGAACCAGTTGGCAACAAACAATGTCAGCGATTATCGTTGAACGGAAAAACATTCGATGTCGGGGGAATAACGATTGACGCCAGTGGCGCTATACCTGTAGTCTCTCTCAACTATAATTAACTGATGATTAGTGAATGTATCTGCGCGACCTTGCACAAAAGTCAATTGCTATATGGCGTGTGTGACAACTTTATTAGATATTACCTAGTGCTTGGTCAGACATTCTTTTTCTCTCCAAAACGGTCGACTATCATTCACGTGTGTCCTTCGATTTGCTTCATGACTTATTCATCAACAATAGTTCGGATTCGGGCCCTAAAGCTTGGAAACACCTTGCGGGGTCGTTAAATTTACTGTTGCAGTGACGATTTTTCTTTCCTGAGATTAGCCAATGAAAGCGCCGAACCAGAGCGCTTTCACTAACAAGAGCAATTAAATGGCAAGGGCGCACAAATTTCAATTTATAATTGGGTTTCGCATCATAGCAGATCCGGTCCCACAATTCTACCGCAGTTTCTCGTTGCGACAGTCGCCTGTAACCATGTGGACGGTGCTCACAGGTGTGTCGAACGTGCGTGAAATACCTTTGTGACTGTGATTCCACTTGATACCGAGAATTTCAGTAAAAAATAATCGGTTTCACTCGTACGGTACACACAATAAACCGCAGCAGGTGAACTGAAATTTCATTATGGAGCAAATTCACCGCAACTTCTTTCTCTCTACTCAGAACAGAGAAATGTTGGTAGATGTAGTTGGCAATTAACAAGACACCTGCTTTACCAGCATCAGAAAGGCTGCTTGACCTTAAGAGATTTCATTAATTTCCAAAGTCTAACTCCGTAGGCAGTAGTAACATTTCTGTTGTGATTTGGATACAGGCCACCATTTTTGCCGCATGCCATTTTTTATTCAATACTAGCTGACCCGTCGCACATTGCTGCGATTCGATAGGATGCATTCATTTGCATCCCGCTTTCCCATGCTTTGCCGCTTTCCCGTGCTTTCCCGCGACACATGCAAATGTGCTCTGGTGGCATTAAATGAAAACTGTGAGGGGAGGGGGGTTCTGAACTGACGTCAGCGAGAAGAACAAAAGAGAGAAGAAGGTTAAAGGTATCACTGAGTGAGTGGGGGAGCACACCTAGAATTGATTTGGGGATCGTGGAAATATGCAAAAATGATTCGCGGGAATACGCAAAAAGTAAAAAAATGTATGATCTGATGATCGTAAGAGAGAAAAATTTGGCATAAACCATCTCGGGAATGTAGTGAACAAATTCCCAAAATTGCATAGTGATCAGATGAATAGTTTAGGAATGCATAAAGGCCATACATACAAACCCACAAACAAACAAACATGCATTCGCATTTATATATATAGATTATTACTAGAGTAATGCAAATTCGTTTATAAATAATGAAATTGAGAAAAAAGAGGTTTTACTAGATGTGCTGTAATACGGTTCCGTTTGTCTATATAACTTAGTGTGAGGCGGACGGTGGGGCCAGCTCAATGCCCCAGCCGACTCAAACGCCAACCGTCCGCCACACAGGCAAATA
>JAQGBY010006371.1:0-13224 GCA_034698785.1 Mycogona germanica
GGCTATTGCAGGCACTGGCGGCCTGTCATCTGTGGTGGCTGGTCAATAAACCAGCACACCACAGAAAACACAAAAACTGCCCAACCAGGCTGTTACAGATTTCTGATGAATATTTTTGTACACATGCATCTTGTAACAGCAAACTTGTCTTAGCTGCAGCTGAACCTGTGGAATGGCCCTGATTGAGTATATTTTTGTATTTTTTAATCAGTGGTCGCACTGCCTCGTCACTAATCCAGCTAGCTCTCTGGCAGATGTGCCATCCATATTGTACCATCCTACTGCTGTATAACAGATCTGTAAGTGCTGGATCAAGAGTGGCTGCTATCGAATTCGATAGCAGCAGCTATCGATCCATGGCTTACATCACCACCTCTAAATCGTGCACTCCCTGTGGTGAATAGCCTAAGTTTCGGGCCAACAGGGGAGCCACCATCACCCTAGCCAATGTCGGCGATTATGCGCCGGTGATCAGGGGTCACTCCTGACTTAGCGACCAACGGGCCAACTAGACCAATTGGTCTACCCTGCCAACCTCAAACCGCTTCAATGTAAAAACATTTCTTTTTCATTGGTCACGTCTGTTTTCTCCTGTCTCTCTCTACGCACATGCAATAAGGCCAAGCGGGCCACTGATAGAAGAATCCAACACTGCATTGGAATGCAGTAGCATCGCACACCAGTCCAACCAAAAGGAGGAAGATTGCCGGTCTGCTCGACGGATCGCGATTATGGTGATGACCGAAAAGTGAGATACACCATGCGCGTGGACCGGTAGTCCCCCAGACTTTGGGCCGGAATGTATCGACGCACCCACTCCCATTCCGGATTAAGCTCCAACGTGTAGACCACGATCGTGCCAGTGTAAATCTCCAGGAGAAAGCAGTCAAAACTGCTGACGAATGTTAAGAAAATACAAATTAAAATCGAACTTAAAAAACCGATTGTAGTGTTTATTTGTAGTGAGGCATAGATTTGTATAATATTCTTCATCACAACAAGAAAGTAAAAAGCCAAATTTACATTCAAGTAAAATATGTTTGTGCTCAAACTTATTAGTGTATTGCTCCAGGATGGTGTTGAATCAGGATAGATTAAAAAAAAATACAAATAAAATGCAAGTAGAAATTCAGTCCTGCTTACAAATGGTGCCTAAACCCCTCCTTTTTAATTAATGTGCATCATCGCATGCACATAAAAATGAGCCATAAATTTGTCAATTTTACATGTAAAAATAGTTTATTTTCAAAAGAGAAATGGAAAGCTAAAAGTATTTTCAAGAAATCAAAATGGCCGTCACATGTGTGCAAATGCGTAGTTAGCAAAGGGGGGAGGTCACCATCTTGGTTGCATCAACCTGCTTAGTTTAGGAAAATGCCATTCTTCTTCAAATTTTGAATTTTCTGAATTGCTGCCAAAAGTGCCATTCAAACATTTTAACGTTTTCATTAATAACTTTGTAAATATGCACTTGATTATCAAAATTGTCACGTAATGAATTGTTTTGTAATGAAGATCTTTACATTGATGATTATTTTCGATTATCACTTTTGTGTTTAATCCAATATTTGTATTTATTTTGTGAACAATAGTGCACACTTTCTGTCCATGATTAAGATATATGTAAGCGTCGAGACGGTAGCGACTATCGCCCCGTGCTTCCATCGCAACCTCTACTCCATGCACTCCCAGCGGCGTATAGAAAGAATTGGCCGCCAGTGGCGGAACAGTGTCCAGAGCCGACGTCGGCAATTTCGAGCCGTGCCTCGGGGTCACTCCTTGTCTTCTCGCTTGAGAATTATATTAGGCAAAAATATGTACCTAGGAAAATCTCTGTTTTCCATCGCCGGATTGAACTTTTTAATTTGAGCCGTCTCCCGTACTCAAAAGTGCGGTATCAACTTTGATCGTCTCGCGATTGTTTGTGAACCGCGGTTTTTTGATTCGCTTTGAAGCGGAATGCCAAGTCGATTGAAACTCGACCAGATCATCACACGATGTCCCATGCGAATCGGTTTTCTGATCAATCACTTGATACGAAAAATGGATAATTTGCTGAAAACCAAGAAAGCAGCCGAACTTTCGTCTATTGGATTTTCCTCGATTTTGTGATCTGTTCGTCATTGCGGTTGCCCGATGCTGGGTCTGTGCCTGCGGTTATCTACACCAGACCGCAGTATCGGTATTCCTTTATCTCCGTGAGGAAATAAATAGGAATCAGCAGGGAGAAGGATGCCACATGGGCAAATCGTAATCACACCAGTGAGGATGGAAAAATGAATAATTGGATGTAAGAGGGGGATTAAGCAAAGTGTGCGATTGGCGATACAACTTGTTTAAAAATTATTAATGTTCAAAGTGCATAATGGTCTATTAAAATTGAAACAAGTTTTGGATATAAAAAGTGTGAATTTGATAATAAGAATAATTGTCAATTTGTTGTTCAAGGTGGTTGAACCAGGTTGGGAAAAATAAATATGATTTAGTTGCTAAAATGCAGTCTAACATATACTATTTTGCAAAAATAACTTTTGAAATTACACTTTTCTTGAGGTGTCCACTCATAGGCTTGTTCATTATTGAATAGCTAGTTGCATTGACTTTGTTGGCTATATTGCATTAGGGAGAATATCTCATATGTTAAAAGCAAAATAAGCTTTTCAACTAATGGAATTTTATAAATCTATCTTCTTCATGTCTTTGATCATTTTCGATTGACCTTGAATTAAAAGATCGATTCAATTGAGATTGATCGGAGAATTGGTGGGAGATTCAAACTTGCAATTTCTTCAAGTCATGTAAATGACATTTTAAATTTTGAAATACAATTTTCAAAATTGATTTAGCTCAACAGTTAACTTGTAAGTATTTCCAAATTCGATAGCAGCAATTTTTAATTGTGGTTTTTGGAAGTAACTTCATCCAATTAAATTTGTTCTTGCAATATTGTCACATAATAGTCCATTATAGGGAACATCATTTATTTAAATTAGAATGTAATCAAAATTAGTGCTCATCATTTAAGTCTTTCAGTGTGCTTTGTAACTGTGAAATTAATTTTGGTTGTCCAGCTTTTTCTTTCCAGCACCAGGCTCCACTGAGGGATAAGCAACAACCAGATTCTGGAGCATCTTTCTATCTATTGCTTCCAACTGGAGTGTCTAAGTGAAGGTGAGACACATGTTAGTCATGATCATTGTCTAATAGGGTTGGGGCTTCTAACAAGAAAGGGCTTTAGCTTTTTAAACCACCCACTGATATTAGAATGGCAAAAGCCGTTGAGGACAGTGCCTACTATTATGGGACATTTCTCGGCCTGACGCCTCTGCATAGTCTTAAGCTAGAATCCGCATCATGTGTGCTTCAATACACCTTTACAGCATCACTTCATCTTCGGAATCTAGAGCTCCATCTTTGGTTCTACATCTTCTGCATCATCAAGACAATCTATAAAACCAATGCATATCATCTGTCAGGGAGATCATCTTAGATTAGCATCCCTAGTTTACATAAAAAAGCTAGGCCTAGATATTTTGGCTTTTCTCAAGTTACATATAAAGATAGCCAAGATATTTAATAGCTTCAAGACTTAGGGTTTAAATTAATTAGAGTGAACTTCAATTAATTTAGTAAAAATAAAGCTATTTCTACATTGTCTCAATTAAATTAAATATTTCATAATCTTCAAGCAAAATTCAAAATTCAAAATTATTATTGATTAATTTAATTTTTGGATTCTAAATTTTTGGATTTTTTAATTTATTGAATAAGGTTTCAGCTAAGTCAGCCACTTAGTACTGGATCTTAGAAATATTTAGTTGGAGGACAGGGTGTGACCAACCCGGATAACAATCAAAATTATTTCTTAATAATTCATCAAGTTTATTGGAATAACAGTTGGTAACATCTGATCATTTTTGAAATTTGATAGGGACTCAAGACTAAGCCAAGTTGAGAAAGAGAAAACCGGTTGAATACAGTACACCACGGCAGGATATATACCATGTATACATCCATATTTTCATCTTGACTGCTTGAGCAACTGGAACTACATCTTTAGTTAAATTAATTTGATAAGCAATTTAAAGTTTCACAGTTAACCCTTTGACCGGCAAATTAAATTGCACTGAGCACCATGGCACTGGCAAGTTTATTTTCAAAAGTCACTCTTTCTTATAAAAAAATTCATATCTTTTGATCCAGAAGCCCTGGACACTTGACAGTTGGCAATTTAGATAGATAAAACAAAGGTGGTCTTATCTGTCATAAACTGGTCCAGGTGTGGTACAGCTCAAAGCATGGTTCGAGACACAATCCGAAATCACATACCGGACACCAATATTGAGTATCTCATCGAATTTTCTTTCCTTGATCATTCTGCTTTGAGCTGCACACAAGACATCTCCTGAACTCTTGTGCTTGCACTTTGTTGCAGGAATATACTTGGTAAAGTGCTGTTCCAGCAGATGTGCTGGAGTAGGGTTGCTGGATGGGCGGCCAGGTCGTGAAGCTTGCTGGCTCTCAAGGTGAAAATGTGCTAGCAATATCAATCGCACCAGTGCTAGTCAAAAATCCAGGAGCATTTTGGCCAGCCCACCAAGCTATTTCTGGATGATAAAGCTGTTGAAGATGGCCTGGTCGACCAGGTGCCGGAAGATCATCTTGTAAAAGACCCGGCTTCTCTTCCAGATTGAGTCATAATAGGTCAGGCACTGGTCAGCTCGATCTACACCACCTATGGTGTTGTTGTAGGCCAGGACAACGTTTGGCTTGGCCACAGTCTTGCCCCGGCACTGGACATTCCCAAAGGTGCCATCATGGATGGTGGTTAGCAGGTGGATGTCCTTGTTGTCCTGCCACTTGATTGCATGCACCTTGCCCTGGGTGAAGGCCACCAGCTCACCCTTCTGCAGTTTGGTGGTCTTCATTTTCAGTGGCATGTCCTTCCTGTTGATCCGGACGGTGCCAAACGAGTCAGTTCTCCGGGTCCAAATAGGGAGACATATAATAATTGTTGGCTGTGAGACAGTAGCCCTGGTCCAGCAGCGGGTCCAGCAAGTTCATCACAACTTGAACTGTCTGGGGCTCATTTTTATATTTTTCATCCAGAGCCATGCCTTTCCCGGTATAGATAATGGACGACCAGGCATACCCGGTGCTGGCCTCACACAGCATATAAAACTTCATGCCAAACTGGACACGTTTCAGGGGCATGAACTGCTTCTAGCCCAGGTTGCCCTTGTGCAGGAGGAGACTCTCATCAATTGAGATTATCTGACGTGGGCTGTAGGCAGTTCGAAATGTCTCCAGCATGGCAGAATAAATGGGCCAGATCTTCCTGAGCTTCCAGCAGGGGTGGGTGTCCTTCTCCTGCAGGATGGCCACATTATCAGCAAAATACATGAACCGGGTGATCATGCTGAACTGGCGCTCCTGCATGTAGCACCGGAAGAAGGGGGTTTCCATCTGCTCACTGCTGGACCAGTAGCTCTCCACAGTGGGCTTGCTGATCATCCTTTGCTGGATGACCAGGGCCACCCAGAAGTCATCAGCAGTCATGTTGGACCACTGCCGGAACCGCAATTTGGGTGTGAGGGTCATGCTGGCCAACTCCTGGCCAGCATACCTGTTGGACTCTGTGACTATGCTGTCCACCATGTCTTCTGCCAAAAATATATTGAAGTTCTCCAGGGGGTCCAAGTCTGCACTGAACTTGTCCATGATGATGCTGGTTGGACCCAGACTCCCCTGGAACGGAAATGCTGGACAGGCTGGATCATCTAATTTGGCCAAATGCCACATGCGAAGTGAAACAAGGCAGTCATCACACAAACGCACACTTTCACTATCACTGTCTGCATCGGAACTGTCCAGTTCCGACAAATCTTCACTGCTGGATGACCCCAGGGTCATCCAGCACTTGATCCGGCAATTCCTGTGACAAATCCGCAAATTTTTCATGGATGCGCCACATTTTTGCATCATTTTCATGTGGGTGGCCATTTTTCTCTTTTTTTTTATCGCATGCATATTTCTGCCCATCTTGCATCACTGTGTCACCACTAGATGGCGACACAGTGACCTCATAATCATGAGTCCAACACCATTGGAAAGGCCACAAAAGTGCAATTCCAATAGTGTCGGACCCATGACTAGGGGATTCGCAGGTGATGGGCAAAAAATCACCAAAGTGCCAGGACAATAGCGTTTCGGTGCTGCCGACAGGGATGGCTTTTTGATGTGACGAGAATGTCTCGTCACTGCCAGTCAAAGGGTTAACAAGTGTTATGGCCATGGCACCTGAGCCAATTTTGGACAGGGCTTAGAAAATGTGTAAAAAAAAGGCACAGGGCCTTGATAATGTATTAGCTTAGGTAGCAACAATATCATTTGGAACTGACCAATTAGGATAAACCTAAAGGGTCCCTAGGAAACTTTACTGCAAATAATTATCATCTTCTCTTGCATCCCAGACAGATGAGCAAGGAGAAGCTCAGTGCTGTAAGGGATTCAGACTTTGTGGTAAAGAATCTCGACTCTCCACAAGGAGTTCTACAATGACTGGAAGATCTGGAGTCAGCATCGGATACATCCATTGAAGAGCACTTCCAGATAGTGACAGGACAGCCTTTAATCATGGCGGATAACCATCACCTGTCACCCCACCCGAAATTTGAAAAGAAATTTATGGGAAAGGGACAACAAGCCCACTCATGGATTCATGAGTATGAGGCTTTTGCGCATATCTGCAACTATGCACAAACATTCTGTTACATACATACATTCTGTTACAGTATGATAAAACACCAGCCAGATGGCACAAAATGATCTTAGAGCGAACCAATGACAACCAGGTCAGGATTCCCATTACCTGGCCTATTTACAGGAAGTTCTTTATGACAACTTGGGGCCCGCAGGATGAGAAAAATGCTCTCGAATGACAGATAGCAGATTTGAAGCTCTTGCTGAGGCAAGAGATCTCTGAGAGCAATCGACTTGCACCAAGTGCTTGACAGGATGGATTTCGGAAGGGTCGCCTCAAAACATTGGGAACCAGATAACAACAGAGTTCAAATGACTTTTAAGGGACCATGGACACGAACGGGCTTGAACCGTTACCGTGATCCAGCCGATGGTTGGCGTCACAACCAGTCAGCACCTGCAGGAAGCCCAGATCTGATTGATTTGGAATTAATGCAGATACTGGGGAGTGTGCGGCTGGTGCACCAGCCAACACAGGACGGGGACCGTTGTCTTCATCCCCTGCCAGGTGGCATGGAGAGATCAGGACAAGCATGATAAGGATCAGCAGGATCAAGCAGGATCAGAAGTGCATGCCAGAGAGCACTTATTGTCACCGTTGTCTTCATCCCCTGCCAGGTGGCATGGAGAGATCAGGACAAGCATGATAAGGATCAGCAGGATCAAGCAGGATCAGAAGTGCGTGCCTGAGAGCACTTATTGTCACGAGATGATGAGTCATTGGCCTCTGCCAGGTCGACACCCGAGTGTTCAGGGGACTGCTAGGGAGCAAGGAGCCTGCACAGTACCATCTCCCAAACAGCAGATACCAGCCACCCAGATGTGTTGGTCAAACTATCCCGGAGGTAGACAGCAAAGCCAGGACAAGAGGAGTCCGGATGCGTCTCCGGGAAGCCGGACTCCTGGCATAGCCAGTTAGTTGGATCTCCTATCTCTGGAATCAGAGGAGGAAAAATGTACGACTCGTCGTAGCCCAGTTGGTTAAGCGACTGACTGTGGTTTCGGCGGTCCTGGGTTCGATTCCCGGCACGGGCTCTCGAAAATTTTGATCCCGGGGTACTGGTCGTTCCCCTCACATAGTGCTTAAGTACCAAGAGGGGACGTAAGGCCTGCAGTGTGGTTGACTACAGTTGATTAAAAAAAAAAAGAGACAACACAGGCTCTATGACCAGGAGTTGGAGGAGGAGCGTCTACGCTGAGTTTGTGACTCGAAGAAACGACATATAGCTGACACCTCCAGTGAAGAGGAAGCCGGTTATTATGTAGACTTATGGAGGAATTCATCAGATGGCCAGGCATTACAGTAAATGATCGAACCTCCAGCTGACTTCGAGCCCCATGGGAGTACTGGCCAATCATCAGCGGACACCAAAGGGATGAAACCTGGGCCGTCAAGGGAGACTGGAGCTGTGCCGAAGAGGAAACAACGCCAGTCCTCTGGAAAGCACATTACAACATCAGAAGCACCTACGAAGAAAGTCAAGGAACCTCAACTCGACAACCGTGGGAAGCTAAAGGGGTGGCTGACCCAAGGCAAGCTTTGCCAACCTACAGCAGCAGAAGTGACCCAACCAACACCTGTAAAGGTGGTCATAAAGAGCAAGGTTGGCTGTCCTCGTCACAGTCAAACCTTCAGGAACACCCAGGCCGAAAGAGATTCATTGGTTCTGGGCAAACAATTGACCAGAAGCGGTTTGCAGAGATGCGAGAACCTGCAGTACAAAGCCATCAAACATCTAGCTGGAGCACCTGAGTCAGCATCTGGAACCGAAAGTGGAGCTCTGGATTCTGATAAGGATGCTAGTGTTCCACCACATGATGCAAATCCAGCAAGGGCTGGCTGTTCTACCCAGCTATGGTCGGGTTCAAAAGTAAAATCAAAATTGACTTCAGACAAAGATAATGATGACGTTGTCTCATTTTCAGAAGCCTGGTGTGGGATACTGAGTTTGACGCCAATGTTAAGCCACTGACTAATTAAGGGAGCATGTTGGTTACGTGACCGAGCTCACATGTCTGGTGACAGATCGAAGGCTCGCTACATCTTCCGCGACCGAGCTCACATGTCTAATGACAGATCGAGGGCTTGCTTCATTTTGAGTACCCGAGCTCACATGTCAGTGGTCAGTGACTTCGGCATACCTGTTTGCATTGGAATGCATGACCATCGATAATCTGCTTCTAGGCATAACTGCTGCTGGAAGCTAAAGTTTGACAGTGTTTTTAACATAATTATTTATAGGACTTCAGCATAAATTTGTCTGTAATTGCTGTTTTTTGACATGCTTAAGGCTCACCTAATTTATATAATATCTATCATTTGGCATAATGCGCTGTAAACCTTCTCGGGAAGGTCGCTTAGGCATTTGACATGGAAAGGTCATTTAGTGGGAGGGGAATGGTATGTAAGCTCTGGATTGAGAGCGGCTGCTATCGAATTCGATAGCAGCAGCTATCGGTCCAGGTCTTACATCACCACCTCTTAAGTGCACTCCCTGTGGCAAGTGGTGGAAGTTTTTGCTGCCAGGGGAGCCGCCAACACCCAAGCCGACGTTGGCGATAACGCATCGGCGATCTGGGTCACTCCTACCTCATTGACTGTTTGGGGTTCATGGCGTAATAGAACCACCCTGCCGACGCTACACTGGGACAGTGTAAAAATGCCATCAACATTAAGTTCACATTCACCTTCTCGCAATATTTTTCTCTGCATTCGCAAGGGCAAGTCGGGCCACCAAAATAAAATGGAAAAAGCGGCCATCGTACCAACCCATTTGAGAAGAAGATTGCTCCGGTTCCTGCTGCAGTTCACTGGAGGATGACAATCTTAAAGTGAGTCTTCCCGTGTGTGAGAACCGGTAGTCCTCCTGACAAAGGGCCAGATTTTGTTGACACACCACCTGCCTATTTCAATTGAGCTCCGACGAGTGCACTACATGAATCGAGAAAAGAGAGACAGGCATGGTGCAGCCGAGTATGCCGACGACGATAAGTTAAATTGAACAGTGCAATAGATAAATTGAAATGTAGATCTGCATGTTATTGTTTGCAATCAAATGCAGCATAACATTGTTTATGAAAAACATGATTAATTTATTAAGATGGGTCTGAAGAAGATAAATGAATCATAAGTAAAAAATCTTCATTGCTCAAATTGAAATTTGTCTGCTTCAATGAAATCAGAAAATGATAAATATAATTAATAAAATGTAGGTAGAAATTCAGTCCTGCTTACATATTATTGTGGAACCTCTAAAATGAAAAATTGGAGTAATCATCAACAAGCCGTAAGATCGATGACAAACAGCCTCGGATGAGACCTATGGTGGGATTCAAACGACCAGTTAAGGGCAAATGTGTGGTTCATGAAGGTTATTCCACTGTCGACACACTCTGGGGGAAGGAATTAAAGTACAAGTCATTAACTACTTGAACCGCGAAAACTTGACCTAGTCTCCTAATTATCCAAGTTAAGTTAAAAAAATGTTGGGTATTATTTCATTCTTTGGATGCCAGACAGACATGGCGGCCTTGTTAAAGAAAGTCTCAAAACCTTGTCATATGGTAAGCATTGGTCGCTGCCACACACAAGAAAGGCACCTACAAGAACGGTCAACTTGTATGACTCATCATAGTCCAGTTGGTTTAGCGACTGACTGACTTGGTGGTCCCGGGTTTGATTCCTGGCTTGGGGTCTCGAAAATTTCAATCCTGGGGTACTGGTCCTCCATAATGCCTAAGAACCATGAGGGGATGTAATGCCTGTAGTGCGGTTGACTACAGTTGATTGGAACAAAAGAAAACTTAAAGAAAGGACAAGGATTACAATTACAATATATGTAAGCGTGCGTTTCTTTGCCTGCGGCCCACTTCTTCCACGCACGGCGCAAACCTTTGCCCTTGCCTCCCCTTTTTTGCCAATTGGTAAGGTCACGTGACAGGCAATATTCTAATTTTGCCTGTTCACGCTAATGCGCTGGAGAGTATAAATACTCGACTGAACTCTAACAAAGGAACCAGACACTTTGAGCCTCTCCAGCGACTGGGTCGCAACCACTGTCGTTCCAGTCGTAATAATTATTTTGTTTTCTGCCGCGCTGTTACGCACCAACCACGGTAGTTTTTACAAAATCATTTAAAGTTATGAAAAACAAATCGAACTAATTCTTATCATAATTATTTGTGATGAACCAAATCGAACTATTATTTAATGAACTTGACTGCTGCTTCCGGTTGCTGGTTTCCTGAAGTCAGCTGTCATTTGTTCCAGTCCACCATGGTATGGAGTAACCATGATGGTGTTCGAGTCCTGCAACCAGATCGTCTGCTGACCTGCTTCCTGCGTCTGCTGTCCGGCTGCCGTGAGCTGCTGGGTGATGGCTCCTGCAACTTGTCACCGTGGAAGTGCCGTCCCGCGCCACCGTGCCAAATAAGACAGTTCATATGGCATCGCCGGCAGCGTGAATTTAATATTGTGAATTTGTGATTAACAATTTAAATTTATAGACATTATTTGATCTGGTATTTTTTAAGTTAAAAGTAAACTCGGCCATGAGGCCTGTTCAATTTTTACAAAAGTCTCACATCTTTTTGATTGGCTTCCCTGTCTCCTTCCCCCTCCCTTCCTGTTCCCTGCGGGTTAGAGTGTTTGGGGTAAAGAGGGAGTGCGTGGAGTAGTAAACTAGTTTGTGAGCTAATAGTTTTGTCTGGCTGGTGCTGGTCTTTGACCAGTCGAATCAGGGGATATGCTGTAGTATGGCATGGATTTACACGTACATCCAGTTTTGATGTGTGTAACTGTGGGAGCATGGTTTACACAACATTACATATGTCGCATCGCCGGTTGACTAAATTACTACATTAATGCCATGTTACGCCGGTGAACGGGTTGCGCTGGCCGGGGGTAGCATAACCACACGGAGGCGTCCGGCGTCGGTTCGATAGGCGCGGCAATCACTCGACACATTAATGGGGAGTTCCACACACGAATATATATGCTTAACATTTATTGACACACATTTAAATTTTGGCACAAAATTCAGAATACAATGGAAACATTGCACTACTGGCTTAATAGATTCTGACAACTGGCCCACATTTAGTTATATATATACATATATGCATCCCTAAACACATACCGCTTACAATACTCCCAACCATAATATAATATAAAGACAACTTACGTTCCTACGTGGATCCATCACTCAGTCTATTAATTGGGCACACACACACAAGTTGGTTACGGAACAACGCGCCTAATGACTACGGGTGCTGGAACGGCACACAGACTGGACTAAGTGAACTGGAGAGATAATTTAACTATAGCTAGTGGCGATGATATTGAAAACTAATTCGGATGAGTAGCATGGATTCGGTAGCGTGGACTATGCAAACTGGAGACATAGTTTAACTGTAGCTAGTGGCGATGATATAGAAAACTAATTCGGATGAGTAGTGTGGATTCGGTGGTGCGTGGAAGATGATCATTTCCAATTGTCGCAGGGGTTTTTTATAGTGAGAGTCACCCTGATGGCGCCGCTTTGGCGGATCATTATCCGGTCATCCAGGGCTGCCCAGGTCCGTCCAGCTCAAGTACGACCGGCCAGATGGTGCCCTACCCTAGTGGGGGTGGCAATTTTTTAGATGGTCATTGAGTTTTCATTGTGCTGTCCCCTGGTTATTTTCCTAATCGGTCTCCCTGTTCCCTAACCAACGTGTGCGTGATTGGTCCCGGAAGACATTCGTCCCATGTATAAGGGGAGAACGTATCCGTTCTTAATTCCGAAATTGATTTTTCATATTCCGACAGTCCTAAGCTGTACCCACACTTGCAGGATTGCAAGCATGTGTCCAGCATCCGCTTGCTGTGTGTGGTACATGGTGTCAGAATTTCCTCTATTCATGTATTGTAACTTCCATTATTTAAATCATGATTAAATCAAATTTGTGTTTTATGTTGGGTCCTACACCCAACACATATATACCCACAAGCAGCCCCGGATGGGGCTTATGGCGGGGGTCAAATGACCAGTTAAAGACAAAGGTGTGGTTGTCCTATCCTAACATGCTCTTGACTTTAGACTCATTTAGGCTATTCCACTGTTGACACACTCTGGGGAAATAGGAGTTGAAGTATGATTCACATCTACAATGCAGCTTCTGAACCATTTTAGTATGCCCCACTCTTCTACACCTAGTATGAGCCTGTCTCACAATTTCATCAATATTGACATTACAATCCCCGTTCAGAATACGAGGCAAAAGTCAAGTATTGGTTGCTTTCCTCTGATCCTCTAACGATTCCCATTCCAATATTGACAGCATATCTGTCACACTATCCAATCGACCAAATCTACCGCTAACAAATCTAGCAGCCCTTCTTTGAACCATTTCAATTTCACCCATGAGCCCCGCCTGGTGAGGATCCCAAACGGAGCTACAGTATTCAAGCAAAGGTCTGAC
>JAQGBY010006372.1:0-13224 GCA_034698785.1 Mycogona germanica
TTTTTTACAGTGCCGTCAAACTGAGGTTCGCGGTCAAGGGAGTGTAAAGCGTGAAAGCATGAAAGAAACTGCATTTGTTAGATTTGATGGTTTGTATCAAAAGTGATGGTTACTACAGTTACTCCACAGGTGGCGCTGCTACCAACAATCATGTTACCAGTAATAGTGGCGCCATCTGATGCGATCGATGATTCGAGGAGCAGCTTCCAGAAACATTTGTCACTCCAACCATGAATATAATTTTTCCTATTCTGTTGGGAATAACCACAACGCCACCTAGCATCTGACGTCACCACGAATCCAACGCGCCATTTTATAACAGCTCTGTATAATTATTTCTTTTTAATTGGTTTCAACGGTGTCACGTGGTAAATTTGTTGGATGTGAATCGTCATCGTCTTAGTTGTATCGTCAGTTCCCACGTTTTTCTAGTTTTGTTAATCCATTTTTAAAATAATCACTATTATTTATTGTAAGAAGAGTTATCGCCAACTCTTGTTCGTCGTTTCTCGTCAGGCGCTTCTTCGGGCACAACTTCCATTTTATTTTAAATAATTCAGACGTCCTATTTCTATTATTTTGTAATTCAAGTGACAGCAGAAGTGCCATGCTGTGGCGGATTTAAGGGGCATGCCTGTATCTGCTTGCATGTATTTTACCGCTTGCATTCGGTATAGCGTTGAGCTAAATTAATGCCAAAGTATGTCTTTCGTGGCATTTGTGTTGGAGGGTTTGTCGCTTTGCGACGTCACCAGGCGGCCTGTCTACTTGTGACGTCACAGGAGGCCGGGTTGCCTTGAGCTTGGGAAGTGTGCCCTTCCTAGTGGTCCAACATAAAGCTATATGCTGATGATACAATATTATACAGGGAAATAAAAAGTGAACAGGACTCAGAGGAGCTTCAGAAGGACATCGATTCTATAACTAATTGGTGACACAGAAATGGTAGCTATAACTGAATGTTGGCAAATGCTGTATTATGCACCGTTTATTATTGTTTATTATTTGTTTATTATTTAACTCCATCCATTGGAGATCTGAAGCTGCGTATTTCCCTCCGGCGAGCAAGACAATACTTCCAGCTAGTTATCTACAATTGAAACCCTACGCACCTTTTGGGCAATGACGCAGGACGGTTGATCCGAAATGAACCCGGACAAATTAGCTTTCCATATTCTCCGAAGTAAGGTATAAGGAGAAAACTGGGCCCTTGCTTCTATCTATATCCGGTTAATTAATGAATGAACGTAACGGCAACCGAGTAGAAACAATATTAATATGATAAGAGCAAGTGGTGTACATCCCCGTTCATGGTCAGTGTCATCTTCATGGAGGGGGGCCTTCTGGACTGTTGCACAGAACCCCGAATTATTTGTCATTTGGTAACTACGACTATAGGTGCTGCACTTTATCCCATGATTACGCTCATTATAGACGAAACGCTAGTGGACCTCCTTAACAAATATCTCAAGGAAACTCTAATTAGGCGATAGTCCAAAAAATACTATCGATGGTTCCTCAATTATTGATCTACTTTGACTAACGAACCGGCTGATTCTTTGAAACGTCACCAGATGGTACCAACATGGAAGCCAAAAATGCGTTTCTCACTTCCAATGTCTCACTGGTAGAACATTGCCCAGGGAGCCGCTGTTCTGTTAAAGGAAAGTGCGAGCGCCACTGGCATGAAGAATATGATCGCTGGCAGCGCACTTATCTGAAAATGGTTGCATAAAAAATAGCGATAGACCGAAAATTCCATTTTGGAAAGCAGACAACGTTGAAAATGCATTATGATTATTTTTTGTCTTTGCGATTTGTTGCTGTCCAAATTGTTATTTTAATACTCACATTTTGGACCACATTAGTCATTTTGTGTGGCTTGCGTTTAACTCTTTTATTGGTCGTTAAATCGTTTTTCTTTGAGAAGGAAAAATAAACTACTTGTTTGAACAGTTACAGTGAGTCAATGATAGTGAAAAATCAATATGCATTCTTGTATTTGAATCCTTGTACCTGGATGCACAATTTCAAGTATCTTACTCTCGTATCTGAGTATCTGAGATTCGGTTCGTTTGTGTGTACCGCTGACTTTGCTCCATTTCGGAGGCTACAACAGATGCGCGCACACCCACGTTGACACTCAATTGCTTAATCCGAAACAGGGCCTTCTCATTGTCATCTCTTTACACGGGTGTGTGTACTAATGTTGATTGCCCTTATGTTGTCAAAAACCTTTTTATCTTTTGTTTGATATCTGCATGATCGCACGTGTGTTCTGTGTTGTTGCTCTTGGGACCCCGTTCGAATCGATGGGTCACTCAAAATCTTAATTGAAGTCGCAACAGCTTTCACTGAAAATGAACGTAGTAGTAACAAGTTAACACTATGTACGATGAGAAATTGAGACTTTAAAAAGGTCTCCGCGGTTTTTACATCGCTCAGTGGCTTCAAATACCATTTTCTCCAAGAAAATGAAATTTTCACTTTTTCAAGTCATCCAACGTGCATTTATCATTTTGCAATTCTTTTTTCGCAATCTCGTCCTTCTACATCGTTTCTGTTTCGGCGATTTATTTTTTATGTGAATCGTGTCATGTCGTGTAATGTCATATTTTGTGCATAAACTATTGATAACGGATTATTTGGAAATTCGTCTGTTTAATGCTAGATCAGGAAAGTGACACAACGGGTTATCATTAGATATATATTTTTTTAATTATTCAATTTACTGGATAAAATAATTATAATAGTACATCGGATGAAATAAAATATTTTAGACACTATTCCCAACAAATATTACCCGAGCATCTTGAGTGTCTTCGATGGCTAAAGAGATTTGATATGTCCAGCTAGTAGGTCTAGCGCTAAGTTACGATTGCGTACCTTTTTTTTAATATACCAATCAACTGTAGTCAACCGCACTCTACAGGCGTTACGTACCCCTCATGGTGCTTAGGGACTATACGAGGGGAACGACCAGTACCCCGGGATCGAAATTTTCGAGAGCCCGCGCCGGGAATCGAACAGGTTGTGACACTTTCAAACACACAGATTTTGTTTCTAAAAATTTGAGAGGAGCTGAGCACGTTGATTCCTTTTCAAAATTCGTATTTTGACCAGGAAGCAAGATTTGCATTTTTGGAGTTACAGATTGTAGTTAATGAGATTTTTTTCGTGAAACTTGAATCAAAGGAATTGCTCAAAATATCTAGGAAGGCTAACTAGAATGATAAGTTGTTCAGAAATGTTGATTTCTTCTAGAAAAGATGAAAATCTCAACACGAGAAATTTTGCGAGCGTACTTTCTAAATTCGCACAAAACGACCTCATCCTAAAAGCCCAAAACGAAAAAGAAACCGATGAATTTGTACCTGAATGTAAATGAATGAATACCTGAAAAATTCACAATCATGCATTTTTTCATCCTGCGACTAGCGCTTAGTCGGTTGAAGTCTCGTGTGGCATTTGGACATGAAACGCAGGGTCTGAGGAAGAATTGATCTGACTACAAACACGCGCGCTCAATAACAAGAGTTGCTCGGTCGTGATTTTAATGGGAATTTTCGCGGAAATATTTGTTTTTTTGATACTGCAATCACTTTTGCTCTGTGAATGGACGTGTGCGTATAAATAGGCTCGAGAAATATCGACGCAGTTCAATAGATTCTATACTTTCATGGCTGTACAAGCTCTGTTATAAATTTAAGCCGATCCGATTTGCAGCTTCGATGTCATTTTGAAACCGTATTTTCTGTACAAGTACAATACTTTTGTACGATTCTTTAAAAAAATATTTCTGCTTCACGTTTAAAAAAAACAACCACCACAAAGAAGGGTATATTTAAAATAACAGTTACATTTTTTTAATCGGATAAAAAAAATTGCAAGAATTTCCTCGATTTTCGAAAAGGTTGGACAGAGAGGAGGAGGACCGATTTTGCTGACAGTGATTTTATTCTCTTGTCACATTTGACATCAAGTGGCCAATAAGATGAGCTGGTCTTTGAAATCGTCCATCGTCTGTCTCGCGATCGTCCTCCTGTTCCATACTAGCGATCAATCGCGAGGCCGACCTAGTGTCGATGTCGGCAACGGTATCTTTTGCGACGATCTGAGCAACGAGAGGATCCTGGGACGGTGTACTGCTTATCTGACGGTGCCACAAAATTCGGAGATTGAGCCTATCCAGGTGGCCTGCAACGAGACCGAACGATTGAGCGGCGGCACTGGCTTCTGCAGACCCTATAAGGTATCTTAATTTTTCGTTGAATATATTTTACGATAAAATTATATTTTATTAATCGGTAATCAAATTTGGGAAGACGGTTGAGAAATGTTTTGTCCAGATCTGGCGATTTTTTAAATTTTTTTAACCAATCAACTGTGGGCCAGTCAGTCGCAATACCGACTGGGCTACGATGAATCGTAAATTAACGTGAACCACGACAGTCACCTGTACTGCAATCCACCAGGGTTTTTTCGTCTCTTTTAATAAGTGATAGTGATTGTAACGGATTGACAAGACTAAAGTGGAATCCCCTTCTTCTCTTCCTTCCAATTCCGACAACGGACTAACTCAGAGTTCTATTTGACGGTTCTATTTCAAAGCAATCCCACATCTCGCCATCTAGAAATTCAACTTGTGTATTCAAATTAAAATAAAAACAAACAATATCTCAGTCTCCCTTTCGGTTTTTAAAATGTTACTTTATGTGTGCGCACTAGAACAATCACTCTCAACAAGCAACTTAGAGAAGTGGATTTACATACAGTAAAATCTCACATAGTGCCTAAGCACTGAGAGGGGTACAAAATCTTCCTGTTGTGATACACTTCAGTGAATTAAAACAAAAAAAATAATGCCGGAGATTGGCTTAGTCAGTTAGTGTGAATGTTTCACAATTACCTGAATTAATTATATCTTGTTACCTCTAACTGAAGGTGCTCCTTTTGAAACTATGTAAGAAAAATCAGTCATGTCTGCCTGACAGGTTGACGTCCCACTCCCGTTAGCTCAAGGGACTTTTTTTTTTAAAAATTTAAATCTCATTAACTGTAGTCAGCCGCACTACAGGCGTTACGTACCCTTCATAGTACTTAGGCACTATGCGAGGGGCACAACGAGTACCCCGGGATCGAAATTTTCGAGAGCCCGCGCCGGGAAACGAACCCGGGACCGCCGTGCCACAGTCAGTCGCTAAACCAACTGGACTACGACGAGTCGTACCAGATATGATATCAGATTGGCATCAGACATGATCTTTGTTCAGTAGAACTTTTATCTCGTGTATTATTTTCGTTTGTTTTTTTAATAGGCAGATTTCAGATACAGTGGGTAGGCGACAGGAACAAAAGAACCTATAACCTGAGCCTGACAAAATTTGTGGCAGCACGCAGTCCTTTGCGGTAGTCCACACTGGTTGTGACGATTTTTTTCACCTGATCATACTCTGTATATCATGAACGGCAAAAAGATTCAAGATAATCAGAGTAAAGAGCAGGTGCAAATGCAAAGGTGTATATGTGCCCGTCTCACACTACTAGGTTTGAAGAACACTTTGAGTGGCCAGACTTTGTGGTCATAAGGAAAAATGTTTTGATCAGTTATGGAAGGAGTCATGGGATGCATTCAATTTCGATTTTTTTAAGAAGTTCCTTCATCCGGATGCTCTTCGTTCATCGTCGTGTTGTGCACTCTCTTGAGGTGAGCTCGCAGATTGTAACGTAACTTGCAAGCGTACGCACACATATGACACACAAACGGTCGGCAAGTTCCGTGGCTCAAACTGTGTCGTTTGAGTCCCTGGTGATCACGAAATGACTTTTCGCAACCAATTTTCTCGCAATGATAGGGCCGCTCATTTGTGTGGATGCGGACGTGGACATCGAGGGCGCTGCGATCAGAAAACCGGCGTCCACAAATGTCGCACATGACAGCCTTAAACTTAAGGTGCATGGTGTTGACATGCTTCTGCAAGTTGGACGGGCGGATCGACGCGTAGGTGCAGTCCGGCACCGGGCACTTAAATGGAGCTGCAGCGGCCGAATGCTCGTGAACAACGTGGCTGATTAGCTGCAAAAATAATACAAAGTTCATCGAGAACATCAATTAGTGGGCCTGTATGTTTCTGTAGCTGTGATTCACAAGAACGTCCCTTTATAAACCTAAAATAAATATATATAAAATAATATATCGTTTCAAAACAATATGGGATGTACCTGGCTCTGATACGTGCACGTAAAACTGCACACATCGCAGTGGAACCGAGGTGGCACTGGTTCGCCATCAGCATTGCGGTTGTGCGTGCCGACCATGTGCCGCAGGAAGTTGGCCTTCCTGTTGGTGGTGTAGGTGCAGTGACTGCAGTCGTATGTCTCTTGGTCGCCTTCGTGAGACGGCAAATGGCGCTTCAGACCGGCTCTGGTGACAAACAGCCGGTCGCAGCGGTCACACTTTAGAAGCACCTTGCCAGGATCGTGCTTGACCCGCACGTGCGAGTCATAGCGGCGCTGATAGGGAGTCTCGTAATCGCAAAGGGGACAGGATAGCATGGACACCTCCTCCTCCGGATTACCGGAGCTGTTATCGTCCTCGTCGTTGCTGCCACCACCTCCTCCATCTGACTCCGGCACGTCAGCCGTCGTCGTGCCACTGTACTGAACAACACTGACCATGGCGCTCGGATCAATACCTGACTCCATCTGACAGCTCGTCTCGTCACTCTCCATTGTCGGCAGCAGCATCACCTGGCGGTCAACAGTAACTTGTTCGATGTCACGTTCTTCCGTTTCCGTCTCCATGGAACGCCAACCGCTGTCCTTGCGTGGTGCTCGCTTAGATCTGGTTATCGTTGTCCCCACGTTCAACGACTCTATGGTGGCCTTGCGAACCTTGTTGACGAATTCCATGTCCGATATGTGTTCGACAATCACACTCTCTACGGTCTGGATCGACGTTAGCCGCCGTTTGTTGGTCTGAACCCGCTGGACCTTTCTGGCTCCTTGCAACACCACCGTGGCGCCGTTCGGTGCGATCAACGGTTCCTGGATTGGCTCGACCGGAAGTGCCTTCCTGGCTGCTGTGGCTTCCATGTCCACCTCCAGTGGAACTTTCAGGCGGGCGGCTATCTTTTTCAATACCTCCAGTTGCTCGACGCTAACGTCCACGGTTCCCCGATATACAAACTCGATCAGCAGCATGAGATTCTTCACGCAGTGGTTACTTCCGATCGCGGCAGCCAAATCTAATCCGCCAGTTTCGTGCGGCAGAAGAGTTGCCTCTTCCTCTCCGAGTAAGCTAGACAGATGAGGAATGAACAATTCCAGGATTAGCCGGTGAACTCGGATTCCACCTGAAGTTGGTTGAGCCGACAGATTCAGGTCGACTCGACGTTCTTTGGTGAACAGATCCCACACCCGTTCGGTAAACACCTTGTGGTGATCCGGATAGCACACCGTGATCTTCCCGTCTTTACCCATCGTCTGTAGTTGGGGGCACATTTCACCTAACTTTGTTCTACTTAGACCGAGGCCTAAGCCGTACGGTCTGATAGGCATCATCAAAACTGTAAGTGGCTGTTAAAAAACAGCTGCTTGATCTATCTCAATGGCAGACTAACCGTCTGGCTTTCTGGCAAGTCTATTATTCTTGAATTTGTGTCTGCAAATGTCTGACCGTGGGACAATTTCGGACTCGTTTGTGAATGTGATTCTAGGAATGTCCAGGTTCCCGATTGGGGTTGATCAGGGTAATTTGTAATACTGATTACCGAACTTATTGAACTAGATCACTAGTCACGACTAGTCTACTAGTGATACGCGGTAAACATCGATATTGAAACACATCGAAGTATCGAGTGCTTTTGTAAACATCGATATGTGATATCGATGTTTTTGGATATCTCTATGTTATTGGTTCTTTTTTTAAACTTGATGGATCGAAATTGAAAATAAAGTAAGTACCATTTTTGTTGATGAATCTCGATCAATCACATTTTTACTTGGAAATGTGTCAAGTTTTTGAAACTCGATCGCAGAAATATCTCCCCGTGGCCCACGCCTATAGTTAAAATTGCTATTACAACTTTCACCCGCAAGCAGCCCCAAGAGAGGGGCCTATGGCGGGGGTCGAAAGACCAGTTGGGGACAGAAATGGATTTATTTTAAAAGGCTTTGGATTTAAGGCTCTGTCAAGCCATACCACTGTCTACACACTCTAGGGAAATAGGAGTTAAAATATGACACAGATGTACATTGAAGCTCGTTCACCATTTTAGTGTGACCCCTTCTACTACAACGAAGTGAGTTGGATGTCTGGACGTTCGGACGGGTCGTAACCCAGTCGGTATTGTGACTGACTATGGCTCGACGGTTCCGGAATCGATTCCCGGCGCGGGTTCTCGACATAGTGCACCATGAGGGAGGGGCACAAAACGCCAGTAGTGCGGTTGACTACAGTTGATTGGAACAAAACAAAAAAACTTCAGAGCCAGACAGCGATAGGATTGGTGGTAACAGGAGACAGAAGTCGATTATTTGACGAGATCAAATAAAATGTGCCCCTCGCATAGTGCCTATGCACAAAGAGGGGTACAGAAACGCCTGTTCGTAGCAGTTCGACGCGCTAACGACACTTTAGTGCCTACATCTGCCCAAAAATGCCATATTATCATGGCAAGTTTTAAAAAAATTAGCGTTTTTTCAGAATTACATTTACGGTTTCCAGTGTTTTATTTGATATCGTACACCCTCGGCGCCTCAAGAACAAAAATATACGAGGTGTTCATGTATACCAAAAAAAACATTTGCGTTTTGCGCAACTTCTTTATCTGGACTGTAATTTTTCAGAAATCGTACACAAAGAAACCAAAGACATATTTTACCTAAAATATATTCGATCTAAGGGTCTGGTTTAAAAATAATTGCGCTTAGTGCTTGATTTATCAATTAGTAAAAAATTATATAAAATGGCTAAAATTATCTATTACAAATTATTTTGCACAAAATTTACTGTTTTCTTGACAAGTTCTCCAAAAATTTGCGCTTCGCGCGATTTCACCATAATAAATTAGAAATGTTTATACCCCTTGCTTCTTTTTTTACAAATCGCACCCTGGGTTAACTGCAAATACCAGACTGCACATGCCTGCACTAACTCCCATTAGTTACGGGGAAATCTCCATGATGCAATTTCACGGCAATTCCTAACAACAAGTCCAAAATGTATACGTATTTCATCATTCATGTCCCTGTGACATGTTCATTGGTTCTCTAGAAACTTTAACTTGGCACACATGTTAACATTTTGTTTTGAAATTCTCAGAGTGCTGGAGGCGTTTTCCACAAGGGCAATTTATAAACGGTATGTCTTGTGTAACCATTATCTTTCCAGTGTGGAGGAATCACTTTGGATTGCTTATGGACCGAATCTGCTGTTCAAGCGCGGCAAAGCCGGCGGGTTACCCAAAGGACTATCTTGTAGAGGACAAGACATGGATTCCAAGATGGTGTCTGCTCGTACATGTGACACGATGGTGAGGCAAGATCAATGCTCGACGACTGGATGGATGCAAGACTGGAACAATTTATTCGAACTCTTGAGACACAACGTCCAAAATGATTCATGTTTTTTATATTAACCAATAGTGCTTAATTTGTATCAAGTGCCAAATGTCAAGCTGTCTCACTTGCCATCACATGGAAATAGTCTTCCTAAATAAATGAATTGAAAGGTTCTCCAATTTTATTTTACAAAAAATATTTTGTGGATGATTCTTATTCAAAAACAATGAAGGACTGTGATCTTGTTCAAGTTATCGCTTGATTATGTTAAAACTTGTGTAGGGGAAAAAAGATTACCTGCAATGGATTAAAATATGAAAATCTGAGAATGGCCACTTCATGCGGAATACTAGAAATGATATTTTAAAACAAGGCAGGGCTAGAATCTACAAGCAAGGCATTTTAAGAGGTTGCACCGATAGGGGTACAGAATCTTCCTGTTGTGATATACACTTCAGTGAATTAAAAAAAAATAAAAAAATGAATAAAGTAGCGTTTTAAAAACGAAATTATTTCAAGAACATGATGTCAAATTGATCTTAAAAATACTCCTGAATTTCGGATCCACCTGCTCATGCCCTTCTAACTTGAGCTCAACAGTCAGCAAGCATGTACCGGTATATTTTCCTTTCACTTTACTCTAAGAGCATGTGCGAAACTAATTGAAGATATTTTCGCAGAGGTGATTTACATGTATCGCTCAAGTCTGGAAATCAAATCACTCGTGAATGGCTAAGAGCTCGCGTCGAAAATACATTATTTGGAGTATCATGGATGGATGGGTTCCACGTCAGTTCTGTGAAAATAAAATATGCTAATCTCTTTTGTGGAGGCTAGGGCGCTCCCCACCTTAGCCTAACCTAACTCAACTTGAGCATGCCTTAACAATCAATAACACACTACTCATAAAAGAGCATGTGACTTTTACAAGTCATGGAGGTATGAAGGCAGAAGAGGTGTGGAGCGCCCTTGCTGTCAGTTTAAAAAGCAATTCCTTAATCAACATCTCAGTTTTGCTCACTGCAGATCAGTCTGTGACCAATCTGAAGATATCCAAAAAGAACAGCTCATCAACACACGTCAATGTCTGTTGTATCTGCAATCATTTACAAGGTTTATTTTACATCTTTTTTTGTACAAGGTGCGAAGTTATTAGTACAGGGGGTTACAGGTAAAGCACTATCAAAAGTCAAAACACGCCTGAGCCACAATAGTATTTCAATACTGCCGCTGGTGTTGTTATTTCATCGTGTATCTGCTCACTGCGCGAATGTCGCCCGTTGGGAGAGGAGGAACTTCATCCGTCCCCGAAGTTGACGCCAGGTGATGGTATTCGACAACGGCGCGAATGGCACTTCCGGTAGAGGCCTATGTACACACATTTTTCTCACGGTCTGTGAGTTACTCTTTTTTTTTCTCTCTGTAGTGCACGCGAACACACACAAGTAACATTTTTCCACCGCAAAAAAGGCTTTTTTCTTGAGACGAAATGTAGCACTCCGAAAAGAAAACATTTCATTTTATTGATCACGCTTGATTGGTTTGTCAGAGTTCCATATTTCCACAGACTATTTACTGACTGTGTTTCATAACAATCCAACACCCACTTCAATGCCCACTATCATTGAGCCAAAAGCATATAGCATAGTTAGTACCAATAGCGAATTTCACGATATATGTACTATAGGGCATGGACCAGCTAATCCGATCAGAGGATAAAGATTGAGCACGATGCGCAGTCGTGGTCAGTGCTCAGATTGGGCGCATAATCAAAAAATTGATGAGTCATATCGAAGACTGTCCAAAGAGCATTCCATTAACGCTTCACATTGAAAACTGCAAACTAATGTCTAACTAAAACAAAACTATATTTTCGGTGGTGGCGATGTTATCGTGGTGATAAGGCAAACTGTGTTGATAATTTTCGGGCGGGGGTGGGTATTGGTTGTGATGCGGCCCGCGGGGGGCTACCCAGCCCCCGCCTCCTTCCTTACATGGTTCTAGTAGGGCTAGGCTGACTTTGGTCTCACGAAGAGTCCTCTCCCTCGTTCAGGGTAGCCTGACTTTGGTCTCACGAGGAGTCGTCCCCTTCGTCCAGGGGTCCCTCGCAGCTGGCCGTGTCCCAAAAGATGCAACTGCCCAGCCCGCTCTGGCAGATGAGAAACACGGTGGCGAAAAATACCAGGGTGCAGATGGTGCACGGCTTTCGCTCCAGGAAGAATCCCATGAGATAGAGACTGAGAAACAGGACGTGGTTATGCAGGAGAGCTGGGTTGATGGGTTTTGGGATCAGGAGCACCGGTATCAGCCACTGGAGGCAGTACATTTTCGGTTGAGACTATGACGACAAGAAGCAGGCCCCAGATGGCGTATCAGGAGGTAAAAGTTTCGTTGGAGCAATCGGAGGAACCTCTAGAAATCATTTGTTCTTCATACACCAGAATTGGTCTGTTCGTCCTTTGCGGCTGGTCCAACGGTTACGCGAGCACCACCTGGCATTGGATTTCTACGCGGATGTGTAGCTAGAGTACACTAGTGCAGGTGGGAGTAGAGGCCAGCCCGGGTCTAAAATCTCACTGGCTTTTGAAGCGAAAGTTCTGGAACTGACGCGGCTGGGAGCAAGGATCAGTCTCCTGCTCGGTACCTGGGTCACAGAAAAACAAGAACTTGTCTATATCGTCGTGGAAAAACAAGTACACTTGCTAAAATTTCGCACGACGCAAAATATATTTCTTGCTCGGATCAACACGAGACTTCCGGCCAAGTTTTTTCTCCTGCTCAGGAATGTTGACGTCACTTCCGATCATGCATGCGTTGCCATGTCATCTTCTCCTTCAGATTTCAACTCATTTTAAACTAAAATATAGTATTGTCACAATTGGACACTTAGCGCCACCTAGGGGAGAGCTGGAACACCTAAGCAAGCTGTGGAACAAAAAGTAAAAATAGCAGAGTGGAAGGCGCCGCAGCTGCAAGCTGGTCAAGCTGAGGCTGGCCAGTACCGTGGGCTGACTTGGAGTGCTAAACCACTAGGTTATCTTTCAAGTCAGTCGGGGGTATCAACATGTTAATAAATAAATTAGAAATTAAAGTGTATGGATGGTGTGGAAGCGATTTTTAATAAAGTTAATGTTTGAATGTGTATGTGGATTAAAAGTGTGAAAGTAACTTAATGAATGACAGTGCAGTGGAATTGAATGATTTGTAAAGTGATGTTTGAGCTTTAGAAAAATGTCAATTTGTTGTTGAGAGGTTATGGTGTAAGTATTTTTAATAATTAATTTATTAAATGTTATGTTAATTAATAAAGTTAATTGTTTGTTAGATCTTTAGTTGTTAATAGTTATGTTAAGTAATTTAGTAGTTGTTTAATAATTTATACTGTTAACCAAGTTAATTAATTCAAAGAAAACTAGAAGAATAATCATAACAAAGTTAATTGAGTGTGAACTAATTTATTGTCAATTTAATTCAATGTTAGATTTTATGGAGTTTGCAATTTACTATTTTAATTGAAGTTAGTTTCAAATCCAAGAGGGCGGTGTTTAGATTTTACTAATTTTGATTTAAATTATTTCTTGTTAAGTTTTAAAGTTAAAGTAATTTATTTATTTCATTTCCATATTTATTTTTAAAGGTTGTTGCAATAAAAGTGTTAAT
>JAQGBY010006373.1:0-13224 GCA_034698785.1 Mycogona germanica
ATATGTATATATATATATATATACACTGTACTTACATGTACTTACATATGTGGATGCTGCCTAATTGTTTCGAGTTGGCGCCGATACGAATACACCGTTAGTTTCGTTGACGGCTTTATCGTTTATCGCTCTCCCCATTAACACTCCGGCAGGGCGCTAAGGCCTACCTTCCCCATATACCATCGCCATCTTAATCAAGCAAGACTGTATAAATAGCTAGCATGAAAACAACAAAAAACTTTCACACGCAACAAAGCCAACGGCGCAGTGGTTCACTGTATTGTTTCCGGAGTAAACAACTCCGTTCAACAACTAGTAACTATTCGAGACACATTGTCGAGTGCATAAAAAAGAAGTGCACGATAATGTATATTGATGGAACGGAACCAGCCAGATTCAGCAGGCCAGAGTATAGTTTACCCATTTAAAAAGAGCGAGAGACCCACCGAATGGTCAATATTATTTATTTAACTAGAATTGGTCATTTGCGAAATATTGAGTTCCGTATTACACATCTTAAATTGGGTCAAACGGTAATTCCAGCTGCTCATATTAGAGGGATCTCCTATAGGGATCAATCTAGTGCCAATAGCGGACCAAAACCACAACAGAAAGGGGGAGTGTGAACCTATTTGCTTGCCCGACCACCAGATGCGCCTTAGTACGCTCACTTTCGATCCGAACGCGGCGCTGAATACGTTCGCAAATCTAACAGGGCATAACGCACAGAGCCGAAGAGAAAACATCTTATTATTCGCATGGCATCTTCACAAAACGGCAATAATGCTTTGGAGGCATCCGCCGAAAATGCGGACTGAACCTTGCCGTGCACTTAGTAATAATAGCATTATTTCCAACATTTACCCTATTATATTACATAAAAGAAGCGCCTAATGTGGATACAAGGACGAGGAAACTTTCGCATCGGCATGGTCCAACGCACCCGCTCATATATTCGGCCACTGATTAAAACGCAAGTAACACAATAATGGGAAATGAAGCGCGTTTCCGTTCGAAAAAGAATCAAGCTAGTCATATATAATCAAATATATAATCAACAGCTAATCAAGCTAGAACGCTGAACTGCAAATAAACAAAACTTTTACGATTGACAGCTAGCCCGTCGTCGATTTTACATGGTTCTGTCCCGTGTTTGTACTCTCAATGCTTTTACGATTGAATTTATAGAAGATGAACAAATTTTACATTGAACTTCAACGTTGTGAAGATGGGCAATGCATGTTTGAGAAAGATCAATTCGCCGAACAGGGAAAACATATTAAGGTGATTAAGGGTGTGGGCTAGTGGAAAAAAAACCTAACAACCCCAGAAATATAAAAACGCAGTGTGCCTCCCGAGTCAATGACCCGATTTCGGGTCTAGATCCGGCCACGTAATTTTACGACTAATTGTGAATTGTTATTGTGAGTTTTAGCAACCGTTTCGACGTGTATGCCCATACAGGCATAAGTCACCTGGCAGCAATAAAAATTCGTCACAGGCCACCATATATAGAACGTGTGCAGGTAAAACAGGACGTACACGTGTATTCTGTGTATGCCCATTTCCATTAGGGATTCGGATGCTCTTCGAGATCGGAGGCGTTTGTTTCACTTTTCAGACTGAAATTGCCCCGCGATCCAATCAAAGCTGTAGGTCGACGAAACACAATTTCATTCATGGCCACAACCTCGAAGAACTTAGAATTTTCAAATGGAATAACTGGTAGTCAGAAGAAACACACATTTTGACCCAACACGAACGTTAACAAACATGATTTCATATGTATATATAATCCAGACGTCCTCACTAAAATCCCTCATGATTACATTAGCCGATTTGATTTGAAATTACAGGGAAAGCGTAGGCAAACGTTTTGCTAGTCGTCCTATTTGCCAGCCATTTGGACCAGGCAAGCAATAAACCACAACAGTCACACTAAAAAAGATTAAACGAGTTAAAGAAAATTGACACAATCTTTTTGTATCAGTTGTGGACGGGTAAAAAGCTGTACTCCTGCTTCCTTCCTTCCTTATGACTAAGAATAAATTGTGTATTTAGTTCTCATAAACTTATTATGGGTAAGGCAACCCAGAAACGAATGCAACATATTTAAGTCAGAACATTTGTTTTAAAACACTTGAACGTTAGAGAAACAACTCAAATGAGTGATTCGGTGATATAATGTATAAGTTTGCATGAATTAAAATCACCTGATCGTTGATGTCAACAATCTGATCTTGGCAATTCATCTGTACTCGTACACATAATGTTATCCAAGAAGTCAATAAAGAAAGTTCCGACTCCATTAATTAAGCGTTGTCGATGGGCAAATATAGCCACATGCTAATCGTTTAGCTTGTTTATTTAAAACAATGCTCCTCGCCATATCAACAGTGATTGAGTGGTTGTGCGTTCGGTTGTTACGCAAGACCGACTAAATCACAAAGAAATAAAAAAAGTCTCCCCAAACGTCCCATCAAAATTAGCATTGAAATGAATGGCCAAGAGAAAAAGAAAACCAATAAGATTTGATTTGGCTTGATCAGGACCGATCAAAGAAAACACAAACCCCTTGGAGAGAAATTTTTTTAAATTTTATTTCACTGAAGTGACGGGTCACAACAGGAAGATTCTGTACCCCTCTCAGTGCTTAGGCACTTTGTGAGGGGCACGTTTTCACCAGTACCCCGGGCCAAAGCCCGCGCCGGGAATCGAACCCGGGACCGACGAACAACAGTCAGTCATAAACCAACTGTAAACACAAAATACAACATACAGTTCTGTAATCGCTCAACGACGATTGCAGCGACGATTAAAAACCTGATAAATAAAAAATCCAGTGACGTCATAGACCTCAAGTTCACGAGGACACACGAAATCTCACCCTTATTTTTAAAAAAGAATAACCAAGAAAATTGAATTATTTCAAAAGAACTCAAAGAAAAAGAAATCGTAAGATAGTATGTCTCAGGCAAAACACACTCGGGCGTGGCATTGTGATTTTAGAAATCTTACATTTCATAAAAATCTACAAATACACTGCTTCACCATTTGAATTTATGTTCCGGGGGTCATCATATGATTTTGTCAAACTGTTCAACTATTATCTATTCAATACTGTCACGGGTTGATGTGAAGCCGGTGGATGATAACTATAAAAATTGAGATGAAACGCTGGTCGCGAACTCGAGAAACGGCTACAAGCGTATTAATAAAAATAAAAACATTTATTTTACTAACAAAACACTTATTAAATTACTGCGATTTTTTTTTTACAATATATAAATATCACGCTAAATGTGGATACGCGGTCGCGCGACAACCCATTCGAACAGACATTCGAAAGCTGGCTCGGATTTTAAATGTTACCACCAGTCACACTACGCCTCACGTATCCACATTTACCGTGATATTTATATATTGTAAAAATCGCTGTAATTTAATAAGTGTTTTGTTAGTAAATTTTTTAAAAATTATTTTTATGAATACGCTTGTAGCCGTTTCTCGAGTTCGCGGCCAGCGTTTCATTTCAATTTTTATCGACATTGTCAGTCACACCGTTTCAAAGGTTTCTGGTCACGTAAACGTGAATCGATTCAATTTATACTGGTTATGTCGAGATTAGATTGAACAACTAATAACAAGATAAAGATTCTGATAAAAACAAAAATATCAATAAAACTGCTAGTTAATTTTTCACTAACAAACAGCGTCACCTTGAATGTCCTCAACTATGCTGATGCGTACCAAAGTGCACTCCACCCAATCTCGAGAAGCTGTTAGAACTGCAACATACCCTTTTCGCACAGAAACGCGATACAATCATATTTGAACAATCGAAGTTATGAGAAGGTCTTGTTTACACACAAGATTAACAACAACTTAGAGACGACTTGACATTTTGGTGTCACATACAAGCTCATAAAAGCAGACTATTCATTGGGAATTTCAAAGATCATCGATTTGGGGAGTGTTGAATTTTAAGCTGCACTCCTTAAGTTTCCACACCAAGCTTGTACGTATAAAAATAAATCTGTAAGAGCTTCGAAATTCAAACATGGCAGCGACACCATAATGCACCAGAAAAATAAGTGACAATGTCAATGACTAGGGGCGTAAATTCTAAAGCTGTCTTGAGTTACAAAACTGTAAGACGTTATAGGGAAAATTCCGATATTTGCGCAACCAATAAAAAATAGCAACTGTCTCTCCACGATCGACATTAATGAATTTCAACCGATCACATTGCTTTTCAAGGTAAACACTTTTGATTATCTTTATTTTATTTATCTGGGAGTAGAATACAATCAACATAGGGGCGCGTAGGGCTCGACTGATTCTGTACTAGAACAAAGGCACAATTGAAAAAAAAATTAACAACGACAGACCAATAATCAAATGCAAACCATTCCCCCACACGCAAACACAGACAGACAAAGCATTCCACCGCTCCTGACCAATCAGATCGGTCAGCTGCTAAACTGCTAATCACTGTCAGTAAAAATGCGTAATGGCGAACACAAGTTTGTGTCGTGCCGGCCACGTGATTCAAATCGAGACAGCAGGATGTCCAGGTTGCCTGGGCACTACATGTTATTGATTGCTTTGATTCGATATGATAAAAATGGATACATCTGATATGCACTCGTGAGTGCCTGAGGGCAGCGTCGCCGCGAGTTCACGGAACTAAACACTTTTTTGATCAAGAAGTTTACAGACTTTAGCACAAGAGGAGATTACACCAGAACGTTTGGTTAACAAATAACTACCTCGCGCACACGACTGCTAATGACAAATCAATTTTCCTCTATTGCATTCCAACCGAGATGCCAACTTATCAGTGCACCTATGGACAGTTAGATCTCATCGTTATCTCGTAACCGAGTTAATATCAGCTGCAGATCTTACAACCGTAAACAAAATTCCTGGCGCGGTGCTAAGTGACAGATCCCTCAAGTACAGCATAGAGTAAAAATAAAATAGCCGGGTCTTTAAACAAAAATTTCACCACATTCGAGTCGAAGTTCGATTAGAAGTACCATAAAATTTGACGAGTTCGAAATACGCAGATTGCTTTTACTCGATTTAGCTACTGTTATCAAATAAATTAAAAATAATTTGGATGCTACCACCTGCAATATGGAATGTAGATATGGGTGATTAAATATCAATCACCCATATCTACATTCCATATTGCAGGTGGTAGCATTCAAATTATTTTTTATACTGTCGACAATGAAATTAAATATCAATTTCATTGTCGACAGTAAAATAAAAGATAAATAAAATAAATATATAATCTGTGCTAGTAAATCGATTGTAGATTCACACCAATTATTTCTCTAATAAAATATATAATATAAGATACAAAACCATTACGACAAGAAAAAATAACCTGCAAAAACCACGGTGCAGTGTTGAATTCACATTTAGCCAAAAGGTGGCGCATTTCGATTGTAAAAACAAATTAACTCATTTCGGCAATATATTTTCTATGGTGTGGCTGAATAAACAAAATTTCCACACCACTTATAACGCTCCATCAGAAACTGATTATTTCCCATTTTGATCAGATAACATGCTAAAGAAACTAATTTGAATTTGACGCTCGATTTTTTTCTTCTTTTCAAAATGACATTACCCATTGCTGACGAGCACTTGCCTGTCAGGGACTCCTCGGTGGCATAATAAAAGATGGTGTCCTCCCACTCGATATGGTCTTGACCGTTGGTCACCACCTCGCTCACAAACTGAAAGTACTCCTCCTCCACTGTAGCCATTGGGACTTCACCATGTAGCCAATGCGTGCCAGACAGGAAGCGTTATTGGTGGCCGCGCAGGCCGTTCCCTGCCGCAGGAAGAGCACTGGACGTTCCACCCGGCCGGCCCGGACGCTTCGCAGGAGACAGTCGACGGGCGTTCGCTGCTCGGCTCGGCGAAGCATCGAACTTGGTGGACGCGCAGATGAACCGGATATCCGGTGAACCATGCACAGATAAATCCATAAACACTCGAAACCCGATCTTCCAGGAGGGCAAAGACAAACAAGCTAAGACTCCATCAGTCGTTTCGGAATCACCGGGAACTATGAGTAAATCTGGTTTAACAGCACCACCAGCGCAAATACCCGAATCATGTCAACAGATGACGGACAGTCCGTTATTTTGCAGAATCCACTCAATCAAAACTGACTACCACGATGTGCACAAGACGAGAATTAAAAATTGAGATATTATCTAATAGAGATGTTCCTTAGAGGCAACTATAAGAAACATTTTATAAGTTTTTTTTTCAAATAGAAAAACAATAGAGAACCATTGTTTTGTGGTGGACCGGATACAGAGGACCTTCCAGAAATACAAAAAAGTTAACACGAACCGTAACAGGTAGTTACACTATTTCGGCCAAGCACACAATGTCTTCATTTGTCCAGATTAGTGTACCTGCTAATATAAAATTAACACGTTTTGCACAAAATCCAATTCAAGCTAGTCACGAGGTTGGACAGACGAAATCAGAAGAGCGGAGCAAGGCAAGTGACGATCCTAATTATCCCAAACACGAAGCTGCATGCGCATCTATCCGAATAATTTGGCCGGCCTCAAAGTACCGCCTTCGTGCGGATTAAACAACAGCACGACTCCAGATGTGGTCGAAAATACACCTAATCAAACCAATGTTTCAACGATATTTTCAAAACGACAGAAGTAGAATTAAAAATGTGAGGCAACGTTTATTTTCTCATTATTAGTGTCAAATCAACTATAAGGAAGTAGTTGTATATTCGTGAACTACTGTCCTGGATAGCCAACAAAGATTAATTTCTTTTTGACAACGGTCCAAAAGGTGAAAAAATAAGACAACTTGTCCAATTTTGCATTTAATAATGCTATCGTTTAGAAGTATTACTGGTTTAACGACAAAATTGTGTGATGTGGTGGTTTAAAAGAGATGCGCCGAAGGGTGTGTCGCGTAAGTTTGATGTTGCGTACTGTACAATCATGTACGGTGTATTCGATCGAAGTAATCAACCTTAGCATGGGTGAGCTCGCTGCATTCGCATACATGTATGCATGAGGCTCAATGGAAGTACATATTTTTTCATGTCTCGTCTATTCTCCCGGGGTGGTCACACAGCAAACAGTGAATATCATTGTTAATTCGTCCGAGGCCCGTCCGACAGACAAAAAACATCGGACGTGTGCGGTGTGCGTCGTCCAAGCAACACGCTCAGTCGTGGAGAAAGAAAGACTAGTAGTAGTCACCAACGTCGATCATATTATAATTAAATACTCTTCTGCTCGCTTCTCCAGAGAAAAATAAAAAATAGCAGCGATCCACCACCACACTGAATGGCGGCCTCACAAAACGCGTATCTCTTTCGCCGGTAACGTAAATTCCTCGACACGAGTATAAAAAGCGTTCTCTGTACACATCACCTGGACTCGCACAATGGAAGAAGGCGTACAGCAGAAATGCCACCAAATTATAATCAACACCGAGTACGTTAATTCGAATCCTACTTTTATTTTTTGCGGCAGGCGGTGGCGATGATTCTCACTGCCGACAAAATTCTGGCCGACGCACGACCACCAAATCACACACGATAAGGTGACGCGAGCTATATTTTGTCAAGTATATACTTCACTGGGTTTTGTTGGCAAGTGGCTCAAAGAGCCCAGAACGAAAAAAAACCCCGCACTCTGGTTACAGCACCAGAATATATCACACCTGATAAGGGATGCTGATACGAGACAATCACGTGACTAAATTCGACAATCGCCTACCAAAAAATAAATGGCGTGGGGGTTATCACACAGTCACACGCCCGTTTATAGTCTGCCAATTAAGACCCGAGGTTACAGGATGCTCCTTCGAAAAGAGAACCCTGCATCTGAGAAAAAGGAAAAACTACTCGTCTATTTTCACTGCAAACAAGTGTGTTGGGGACATTATTTAAACTAGCACTGAATCAACATTTTATGTAAATCTAATGAATAGAGATCAAAGGGTTGGAGCCTGCAAATGTTCATTGAACATACCTGTAAATGACTAAAGATGACTGGCTTCTTTTTGGCTAATTCAATTGTCATTCAATCATTAAATTGTCAAATCGCATTCGAAGATCTTCGTTAAAACGCAAATACAGGTATTTTTTCTGAAGTCTTTCAAATATGCACAACAGAAGAAAATGTCATTGGAGCACAGTTACCGAAGATTCACATCAGAACAAGCAAATACGTAATTTATGTTAAGTCCAATTAAAAAAATAAAATAAATAGTGTTCAAAGGAAACGTCACACGCTCGCATCGGCGGTCCCGAGTTCGATTCCCGGCGCGGGCTCTCGAAAATGTCGACGTGCTTCTCGCACATGAGGGGTTGATTGGAAATAAAATACAAAATAAAAAACCCGAGAACGCCTATGGAAAAAATGGTCAGTTCTTCAAATAGTTTGTAATGTAACGTAGCTAGCTGCAGTCGAGTTCGCTTAATGCAGTGTGCTTCGAAGATTCGCCAACGAGCGTACTCAGGTATTCTTAACATCCACTTTTTATTACCACATTCTTTTAATTTTCATATACCTTAAAGGCTGTTTAAAAAGGGAGACTGTATGCGAGTACCAGAAGGTTATTTTTTGACGCATTTTCTTTTTTAAAGTTATTTTTAGGAAAACTCAGCAATATTCCAATTTAATTCAGTTGTTGTAGCAGTTTGGATATACAGAATATTCACGAAAACTTCAGCGGAACCTGCATGATCTATATGTACATAATTTTGGTCAACCCGAAGAAATCCTTTTTTAAATGGTTTAGATTGTAAAATGCCCTTCATGAACCTTGAGGTTTGTAGCTTTTACTGGGTTATAAGTATGAGAGACTGCACGTAGCATATATATCGACGTTTCGAAAGATTTATTACACGTAACGAAACAATCGCATGCCAGTGACTTGGCAATGCCACAGAAAATGATTCAGCATTGTTGACAGAGGGGGAAAATATCACAAAAGCAAGCAGGTGTACAGGTACATTCGGGTGAGTACGTGTTCAAATGACGACACATCTTCAGCCATACTATCATCCATCGGTATCTATTGCGAGACCTATTGTTCAAGCCTGCAACGACGTCATTATCGCCAGTAATACGCGTACACGTTTTTGCAGGTATTTAAGGCACACTAATTACCTACAGCCAAAGGAATATTGACATCTTGTAACCGCGAAAAGGCAGAGGAGACAAAGGCACAAGGTATCGATTGCGCAATAACAGGGACAATAACAATAAAAGATTGTCCACACGAGTGTTCATGAATGTGGAAGGCGCTGTGATCGCTAAGCATAAGGGGATTCGAGATACGCTTACGTCCATGAAAGCAAAAAAGCTTGCTTGCTGAAAGTGTCCATCCACACTGCTGAAAAATCCTAATTTCATTACAACTCTACCCTTTTCTTCATGGGAAGTTCATGAAGTTCGTTAAGTCCAGTGTCGTCTTGGATTTAATTATCTTATTACAAATATAAGTACTGACGTCCAAAAAATCTATTTCTATGGCAATCTCTTCTCTTTTGACAGACTGATTTTATAACTAGTGTATCAGCAGGTATCTAGGTTGAGTCGAGTCTAGATCGTCTTCTGCGAGGGCGTATCCGTTCAGCGCATTTATAATATACAATCGCAATTGCCTGGTGCACGCAAACCTAGCTATGATTTGTGGCACCCCAGTGACAGCAATCTCCAAGGCTTGTCAATTTTAGATCAGCCCTGCGCAACAATTGCAACTGCATTGCAGTGCAATGCACGCACACCTTTTTATTTATTAAAAAATAAACTCAAGTCGCGCTACACAGAATGTGAGCACCCTGTACATTTCGATTAATTCGTCGAGTCATTACAGCGAACAGATGAGTGACGCAGGCACACTATATAAATGACGAATATATACTGGGAATATTACGTGACGATTTGTAAACGTCGTGCCGCACATAAGTCATATTGGGTTCGAACAGATCGCCGACGTCATAAATGAACTATTTACGTTCATATAGAAGATAGTAAAATTCGTAAATTATACTGCATGTGAGTTCCCATAAGTACAAGTGGTAACGCACGTACCAACTAATACAAAATAACAGGCTAAAAAAAGGACTTTAAATACAATTCGGTGCAAGACAAATCAATATATCTTGGAAGCCGTTTTGAAAAGGTACTTATTTTGTGACTTCGAGATATTCTAGCGATTCATGAAAGCGGTTTTGACTCCTCGTTATTGATCTTAACTTAGCTTGTAGATGGAAATTGTATGAAGAAAAAAATACCGATTTTGGCTTTGGGCATAAATCCCTTTTCAAACAAATAGACATGCTACATTAATACATGACATACAGACATGCTACATACCAACTAGGTACACGCACGTATCGTCCCCTAATTATATGGGCTTTTGCTTGCAAACTTATATTAATTATGAACATTGATCATAAATAGGGAAAATGGATAAAAGACTGACAAGCACTGAATGGCCGCCTGGTTTCGAGCACCCATTTTCCAAAAGATTTTTTTTGTTATTTCATTCACTGTAGTGCAATAAAGTGCACTACAGGAGTTTCTGTACCCCTCTTGGTGATTAGGCACTATGTGAGGGGCATATTTTCATCAGTACCCCGGGATCGAATAATCAAAAGCCCGCGCCGGGTTGAACCCGGGACCGCCGAGCCACAGCCAGTCGCAGTACCAACTGGGCTACGACGCGTCGTGCATAATCGCCGTAATCTTCGCCAAATTGCTTTGCCTTGCTCGAACAATTCAAAACAATATTTAAAAAACAATGCACATGATAAATTAAAAAAAAAACAGTAGCTATATTTGAGCACGCATGAAAATGGAAATACATGATACAATCTGAACATTTACCATAAACGTCACAGATAAAAATATGACGCGAGCAGTCTTCAGCTCAAAAAATGCTTGGGGGTTAAAAACAAAACGCATTCAAATACATGCGTATTTAGATAATTTCGAAAAATAGAGTTCGAGTTCGAAACTGACCACAAATAGCGCCAAATAATTATAGCAATGATCATTTTGGCTAAACGCCAAGACACAACCATTTATAATTCCATAGGGAAAATACAGTATGGTATTGCTGTCCCCAGTGTGACAAGATACTGACGTTTTGCACCTGATTGCAAACGTGCATGAAGCCGGGCGGCCAAACCAGGGCTGACGATCGCTTGTCCGGTGTGAACCCCCTTTCAAGAGATAATCAACCAAGAACATCATCGTCTGTTTTAATTACCAACTAGAAGATTATGATTCGTTGTAGCGTGGATATGAAATACGAGATTGGCAATCTTGTGGTGACATTGTTTGACACACTGCGCAACTTCGTCGGTACTACTCTTGTCATTAATTAGAGCAGTTTGGAGCACGAGGCAGTCGAGGCTTAGCACTGAAACCGGAAATGACGTTACGATTGGACATTGACATGATTGGCACAGGCCTGGAAGAAGAGATGATTAGAAGAAATTTTCAAATCACCGGTGAACCTCCATAACAAATATTAATAATAAAAAAGTAAAAGAAATTGTTGTGAACAAAATCAACATTTTGTTTCATTATTTTCATTTAATTATAGAATAGCGAGAGGCATGCCTGCCCTCCGCGGCCTCCATATAATAGCAAATGCAGCAACTGGATTCAGCGAAAGGGAATGCGCAGTAACATTCAACCCACACACAACAAGTAATACTACTCGTAATCGATTTCTGGTTCTGTTGAAGTTGTCGCGAAGAGCTGAAACACCACAATTATTCGGTAGCAAATCGACGACCTACATTTTCATCGGTACACAAGCAATCGATATAACGGTCGATTATAGTACCTCGGTACCGTATAACTTCATCCATGTGGTAAAACGAATCGATCGATTGGCCGAATTCACATCGGAAAATAGAGTGCAGGTGTTTAATCATGGAGAAAAAAAAACAATGGTCACACAAATATTTAATAATAACAGCAACAGGGAGAGTGTTCATAATGTATATCCTCGCATTGTAGTCTACGGATTGACCACCTAGATCGTTCTGTTTTAACACCACAACCACAGCCTGACCACTACTGTCGGGCATGCTCTCACAATAAATCAGAATCAAGAAAATGATAGGATGTATGTACAAAGACTACAAAACAGTTTCACACGATTTCCCAAAAAATCATTTTACTGGTCGATAATAAGCAGACCTGTGAAGTTGCAGTTCCAAACTTCAAAAACAAGCGATTTATTTCATAGCCTTTTAAAGCAAATTGCAAATCATAAAAAAAACTCAAATCGATAACATCAAAACTAATCTTCAATACCGTACCAATTTGTCGATCTGATAAAACCGCACGGAATCAAACTATTGAATAAAAACGCCACTAGATGACGCTGATGCATGTCATGCACAGAGGAGATAGACAATCCCCGATATCCAAATTCGTTCGGAAACATGCAAGATCATCATGAATACAACCTGAACTTTTTCTCACTCTACTAGACGCCGATTTCACGAAATGTCCTAGAAAAAGTACAGGGTGAGATAATTGCCACTCATCTGCCAACGGAGATGCATGAACCTTCGCCCCGGAGACAATACAACAAAAGGAAGCGAGCGAAGATAGCACTCTTTCTTTTTGCTCACGTAAATTGACACAAAAACCCAGACGCAACATTATTCTTATTCTACACAAAAATAAAAAAAGTCCAGAAAGAGGTTGCAAATAAGTATATCAACAACAGCATCCTTATTCATATTTACAATAATCGCGACATAGTCATAGCGATTTTCTTCCCAATAAACGTAAGCGAAACGAAAGTATACCAGCAGAAGATCGAAATTGTGATACAGCATAACGGTCATTCCACTCAGTTAGCCTACATTCCCTAAATAAAACTGCCGGCCAATGCCTGTCTCACCATTCTATTCCAATAATTATATTAATTGATTTTGACAGGAACGGCTACTCTGCAATCAATATGTCAGGACGGGTATGTTAGACTTTCTTTAATAAACAAAATCAGAATGTGAATTGTGTTTGGCTAGGAATGCTATTATGGCACAGCAGCTTCTTCTTATTCTCTCTGCAAAATGGCCATTCCCGGCGCAGGCTCTCGAAAATTTCGATCCCGGGGTACTGGACGTGCCCCTCGCATAGTGCCTAAGCACCATGAGGGGTACAGAAC
>JAQGBY010006374.1:0-13223 GCA_034698785.1 Mycogona germanica
GCAGACGCGATCACGAAAGTAGATTGAGCTCGCTGTAGTAGACTAAAAAAAATCGTTATTTTTTCAAAATTAAGAACACCAGTAACACGGCAGCACAGCTGTTCCTGATTTGCATTAAGAGTGACTCATCGAAGCTAGAACACACATCAATTTCCGTGTGCACAAAACGAAAGGTAGCTTTTGTCTTAAACAAAGTATGCCTTCAGGTATGGATTGATTAGCTGTCTGGGTTTGCGCTTTCTCTTTCTTACGACGTGTGACGTAATTCGACGCGAGTTACGTCATACACGACGCGCCCGCCGCCTATACGTAAACTCCACATACAAATCTTCTAACGTAAATGTGCAGGTGATACAGCAAAACGTGATTAATTAAGCTTCTACAAAAAAAAATTGGCATTGAATAAGCTCAAGCCAGGTACGGGCAGGTTACCCCCCCCCCCACCCCAGTTGGATTAATTTGAATGAATTGTAGAAAATACGAGTACAGCCGGTAAACCGACCGGGACTCGAACAAACCGGCCGTTAAAACGAAGATGATGAATAAGTCCCCCCCCCCACTCGAGACGTCTGAAACGTGTCACGGATGAATCCCAGAAGTGACAAGTGACAAAAATTCCTTCCGTGCGCCCTGAGCAAGACGTATAGATTTCCTCCCCCTACCTCTACACCAAATTGCATAATTATGCTAATTTATTTTGTGAGAAGATACCAGGTGTTATGTAATGCGCAAGAACCTGATTATTATTCATATCTGAGCGTTCCTGCGCTTTGATCATGTCATTATCCATGTTTCGAAGCAATTAGTTTATTACGTAGACGTCTAGTAAATAACTGGTTAACTCCTAGCATTTTGTGAGCACATACAATGTTTTTCTCGCATTCATGTTAAGTAAGCTGTTAACTAAGAAGAGGCGACATGTTCTTACCGGTCAATTTTGATACAACTTTCAGGTTGCAATTCAGTTTAAGCCAAAAATGAGTGGCGCTGGCGATGAGTAGTCCGATTCTGTCCCTGGGCAGACGCCCCCTCAACGCCCACACCTTGAATAAAGGTATTTAGGAGGTGCGAGCGGCTAGTGTTTTTGAACGGAAACTTGCGATTGTGAAATCGCGGCTCCTTTTCTCTTTTTAAACGAGTCAGTCAACCAATGTGACGGCTAAGAAATTACAACTTGGCAGAAGGTGTGCTTGCTGATGGTCTGGCCAAAACTGGATCCAAACTCTAGCCGACAAACGTGCAGGGGGCAATTTAGAAAGAAAAAGGTAGACCAAGACAAATTAGATTTTAAGGAACACGTAAAACCGGTTGCACCGTTGCCTTTATTACAGACTAAAGAAAAAAGGAAATGTCGCTTCCAGCGTAATTTATATTCAAGATGCGTTCCACCAGTACTTGTTTAGTCCCCGAAATAGAAAACTGAACCCATTATCTGCGAAATTTATTATAATTATCTCAGCCGGATTTTACTTAACCACGTACACTTTATAATTGTTAATTCACACCACATTTGTTAATGGGCGTATTCGTTTTCGAGATTACAGTTGATCTCATGAAAAGCAGATCGAATAACCGATTGATCTTAAAAGTTAAACGCGACCCTCTCGATTTCCGACACATTTTAATAAATGGGAAGACATATTTCTTGAAATCGAGAACGAATGGACCAACGATATTAAAAGTATCAAAACTCACCCATTCCGGAAGCAAACTCGTTGGACAGACGTGAAATCGATTCCTAAAACCACTTTTTGTAATATAAATTTGGTTCCTCTTGGCTAAGAAGGATATAGAGTGAGCTAACGTCATCTACTTTTAACGACGTGTGACGATAAAGACGTCAGAATAAAGTGACGTCACACACGTCACGCAACGCCGCTCGTCCCTAATAAGTAGGGATATCCCGACGTAAAAAAAAACAAATAGCGATTGATCACCTACATATTCGGTTTATCCAAATTTACAATTAAAGAGGTCGTGGCCTTGTGGCGCCGGCAAAAATCCGCACTAATTATTTAAACGTGACGACAACCGCGACTTCTTCAGGATTTCGGAACAGGTGCACGGCGGTAGGGAGTTGGGGAGTAGGAGGTGGAGGGGTGGGTGAAAGATGAACTATGTCTACGAGACGAGCCCCATTCACACACACACACTGGAACGGTGCGGTTGCGGCTCCCCACCAATCAGCGCGCGCCTCGCTCGTCCTACGTCACGCCACGTGACGCGCCGGCGACCAATGATGCGCGACGATCTCCTCTGACCCGTTCCGGTGCCTACTGGGATTTCGTCCAGGTGCGTTTTTCGCGCCCCTCACCTAACCTAATCACACACACACTCAAAAACCACACCACCACATTGTAGCTATAATAATCGATATAATTACAACCGCATAACCTACGAGTCGCACAGAGGGCGCTGCGATCGACGCACGATAACATAAATAGGGGCGCGCGGACGACAACGAGAGGTTTTTCTGTATCAGTGCTCGACAATTTTAGTTTGGCGAACGTGTGGGAATTTTACAAATTTTAGCGGTCAAATTTTGGGAGGAAGCTATAGCAGTCTCTCCTCCTACAGGCGGTGCTCCAGCCGGGATTCCAACCGAGATGCGCGAGAATATGGAGTTGAATAACGGAGGTGGTGGCGGCGGCGGTGGCGCCACCAACGGCGCCGTCAGCATGACCAGGTTCAGCGTGAACCACGTGCACGAGAATCCGGCGTTTGTGCTGGGCGAGGGCACCGACGCGACCACCAACGGCACCGTCGGGGCTGTGAATTACAATTACGCGGACACCATGCCCAGCGGTCTGGATAGCCGGGATAACTATCTGCTCAGTCTCCGGCACCTGACCAAGGAGGCGTTGCCCCGGATCGAGTTGTACCGTAACACCAGGTCCATCTGTTACGAGAACCGACCAACCCTTGACGAGCTGCACAATGGCACAGTCGCGAATCGGGTGAGTGGTGATAACTAACCAATAAGAACCAAAAATAATCTCTCAAAAATACAAATAACTAAAGTTGGATTCGTATTTGGTACGTTGGCCGGCTGACACACTTTTACCAGCATGTGTTCCAATGGAAATCAGTTACTGGAAAACCTTCTCATTGAAACTCTCCCAATTAAAAATGACGTAATTTAAAACTAAACTCTGTGATTAAATAATTTAGGGCGTTTTTATTTTAAGAACGCTCAAACATCGTGCTAGGTTTGTCTTTCATCAAAAGCTGTCGTAGATCCTCAATTCCAGGGCCTCTTTAGTATTTCATCAAATTCTACCAATTTTCAAGCCCCAAAAGATGTGCAGTGTCGAGTTTGAATCAATTTGAGATAATCGAAATCTTAAGAAACAAAAAATAAAAATATTTAATATTTTTCCAAAATTTATCGCAAATACTCAAATTTTTACAATGTGCAAAAATGCTTCCTCATAAGGTTCCAAACTCACTCTACGCTTTTATGATAACTGAAAAAGATGAATGACGACTTGCAAGTTGTCGCTACGCCATTCAAATAAAGTAAAAGGATGGATATTCAGTGTACAATAGTTAATATATTGCTCATATTTTAACTTATCTAGTTTCATTCAATTGCAAGTTGTCAATTTTCTCAATACGGATACACACTTTCTCAGAATAGTAGTTCTTCTGAATTTGAAAAGCTTCCTTTCAACTTCATATAAGTAAAATAGGTATATCTGGGGAAAGTTCTAAATTGTTTCTTGAACCATTATTAAATCTATTACAATTTAAAAAAACACACTTAAACCTATTAAAAATTCAGCTAAAAATTTGTTCTCCATATTGTACCGCTAGCTATCATAAATACAGGTGAAGAACTAATGGTGATGACGTGGAAAAGCAATCTTATGTAATTGAGTAATTAAAGGTTAAATACTTAATTGTTTGGCACGCTAAAATTAAAAAAATATCAGACAACTCGGAACGGCTAGTTGCTATAATACCGTATATTAAAGGAAGGTTGGTACTTTTTGCGTAAAAAAGCACAAGAAGAATTTCCATGGTATTGACCAATTTGATCAGCGAAAAAATCTCACCTGAACTCGTCCAGATTAATTACATGTAAAAGAAAATGATAACCGCAAAGCAATCGCAGCATAATATGCGCATGGTGAGCTACAGTCAATTTCAATAAGTGGTATGTATTTATCACTGATCATAACAAATTGATTTCGCCGAAATTGACTGTTGAGAGAGCATGGGGGTTTTATCCTTTATCTTTTATTATCTGGTAAAATGCAAGCGTAATTGATCTGAGATCAATTTGTAATATGCCGTTTAAAAGTCGTCATATGGATTAGTCCATGCTAATAGAGGACCAGAGTCCACCACTCACATTAGGTAGCTGGTGGTGACGCGGGAAAACCGCAATAAAAACTAGCAAAAACCTTAACTTTTTACGGTCTGTGTTTATATTCATCTAACAAATTTGTAGCCATGTTCGAAAGTTATAAAGAACTTCGAAATACCGCCCAAAGTTCCAAAACTATACACAATGGAATGGACGTTTTCTGTTATCCGAATCCTTTATTCTGTGGAATGCTGTTCGGATTTTTAATTGGAAGAGGGATGGATGTATCGCAGGTTTCACGATTGTTCCTCTGTTGAACGAACGGATTACCAAAACCAGAAGGGGTTGGCCGCTTTCTTTTGTCCATGGAGAGGGCTGTTTTTTTAACTGCGACTCACTTAGTTTAGAACCGCTGATTGGTCATACGGACCATTTATTTATGAACAGCAGCATACCGTATGGACATAAGCTTAGTGTCGATGACAATCGCTAACAACTCTTGACGACAAAGTTTCTTTTGGGCGTGCTCGGTTTTCAGACTGATTTCCTAACGCAACCGATGAAGAAACTTTTATCGATTATGGAAGAGTAAAAATAAACAGTCGAGTCTAACCTTCGCATTATCCGCGCAATTACCTACACTGGTTAATTAAAATGCACATAATAAATGTATCGAGGACTGATTGACCTGCGATGAGATGTCTAGCTATTTCAAATTCACGTTTGTCGTCCTGCAAAATTCGTTCGAAACTAGGGATTGGCCAAGCAAAACAAACTTATTTATCGAGAGTCCCGATAAAACCAAAAACCGCATTCGATCACATAATGTATGGACTATAGCGAGTAACGCAGCTTTTCGCGCAAGTGGCGAATAGATAGATCAACATCGAATGTCAACAGATACATAAATATATTATTTGATGAGACTGGTGCTGTCATTGCACGCATGCTCGTATCACGTGTGGCAGGCGATTGTGCTACAGGTATGATGTTGGAAAGCCAGGTGTACCTGCAAAATGAAGTCCGGATTGATAAACAAAAACAAGAGAGACGCTTCCCAACACAACATCGTATGATGCACGGAATTATTTAAGAGTCCATATCGCACTAGACTGCGCAGTTATCCATCTTAGGTATTGTAAATTGCTTGCAACACCTAGAAAGGGAAACGCCCGGTTTTAAATGTTGCGACTGCTCATCGAAAATTGCTTCACCAAAACGCGAACACTAACGAATTTTTGTGTATGGAGCGATTGAGATCGTGCCCAACATCATTATGCAAATTGAAGATGTAATTCGTGTTTTTTTTTAGAGAAAGTAGCAATTTGCTGTTCAATGGTATTCACGCATAAATTTTGGGGGTGACCACGAAAAATCCCACAAACTAGCGAACAATCCTTATGAAAACTGAAAGTTTCAGTTTAATCCACCAACTTGAATGCGGTGGATAATCCGGAATAGTCTTCAACGGTAAATCCCTTGAGGTCGGTTGTCTCGGCAACTGATTGCATTAATTATTCTTAAATTCGTCGCTTTTTTTGGTGGAGAATTTACGCAATGATATTCCTTTGCTGTATCGGTCGAGATTTTTGATCATTACTATTTTTATTAACTCAGTTTCCGATTATACGGAGGTTGAGGTAGGGTGGTGGTGGTGGTGGTGGTGGTCTTGCCACTTTCCAACCCACTCATACATAAGCTGAACATCATGATTGGCTCACAGTGTACCGGTACATAAGCTGGTTAGTTTCAACGCACCGTTGGACTCACCTTGGCGGTAGTAATGAAGCGAGAAAAAAAATGGGAAGCGTACAAAAGTGCCTTAATTTTCTGCAGGTGATGGCAAGTCATTCGTGCGAGAATGTAAAGATCAAATTGTTCGGTTGTATAACCTCCGAAGACCCTCTCCGGATTCGTGCGATTTGCTGTAAAAATCCAACTATCATGTAATTGATAATATGAATAAATTCAGTCGCGCATTTGATACTATTTTAATTGCAGCTTTCGTGTTGCCTTGATGCAAAACAAAATAAAAAGCTTTTCCTTTTCTATAACTTTTGACGGGAAGGTGTGAAGATAAATTTTCATGCATTAATGCGTCTGAAGTTCTTATTGTGTAATGCGATTTAAATAACCTTTACAGCGCCTGTGCAGTGCCCTTCTCCAGTGTTTTTTAATGGACGTGACGTCAGATGACGTCGTTTACTGCAGTTTAATGTCCCAAAGACTCAAGGTCTCGCGACGATACGTTAAACTCTTTTCATGTTTGCCTGTTCATTTAGCATGCGGTCCATTGGAGCATATTGCGATACCACCCCCAACAATTTCTTTTTCAAATGATTTCGTTCGGCCTATTGGCTAATTAAGAGGGCTACGTATAGATCTGAATCCCGCCAGGTCAGCTCCCGACACGTCTGAATGATCAAAAGAGTTAATAAAACTGCTCGATGTCGTGCTTCGATAGAAGGTTGCAAAATATCAAAGCCGCGCGACAATTACATATGAAGCAATTAAAAAGGTATAGCGGCGGGTTTTTAAACGCTACTCTTGTGCAGTGTGACTCACAATTGTAAATACGAGAGTCATTAAACGGCTGCCAATATTACAAGTAGTCAACGCTTCGGTGCGCACTTTCTTTATATCCCATCACTGTAGTCACTACAGGCGTTTCTGTACCCCTTACTGCTTAGACCAGTACCCCGGGATCGAAATTATCGAGAGCCCGCGCCGGGACTCGAAATAGCAGAGACTTTTGGCGCAATTAAAATGTTTTGACCTTTTATCTCTTTGTTAGTGGCATTTCTTAATTAAGAATTAATTTTATCATTGGGCGTTAACATCGCTTCGTGTGCACTCGAGACCTTCACTGTGCTAAAATGAAAAAAAAATATGATGCAACGAAAAACATGTAATGTGGACTAATTAATTTTGATTGCCATCGACCACGTCTTGGTAGAATCATTTGTTAAGAATTTAAGGACACCTGTGATTGGTCGCCAGGACCACCAACTGGTTAATTTGATCTAGCAAAAATAGATTTTGTTCTTCATGGCCTGGATAACATTCCTAATACATGTACCCAATGTCCCGGTGCCTCTGAAAACGTCATTTCCAACAACACTGACGCGTTTGCTAATCGTTTGGCCACGCGTTCAGTTTGTGACACTGGCCAGACCTAATCATGGGGTTAGTTTACGGTTAATCGAGGCTGTAATTTCGACATCCGGAGTTGATGGAACTTCCGGCAGAAGTTAACGCCTGATTTTTATTTTCGCTCTCTCGCGTCCTTCGCGACCATAATGCTTGCCTGGTGCTGCAATATGCAATTGTGCAATCGAAAATAGTTCTAGTGTGAAAGATTAGAACACGTACATTCACTCATTTCACGGTGTGCTCAGCAATTATAGCACAGTTTCGTAGCAAACACGAAAGCAGAGTAGTCTCAATGGTTTTTTGTAGAATCAAACAGAAAAAAATTATTTTTTGTATAATTCTTATTTCCGTTTTTGCTGTTTTTTGCTATACAGACTGGTTTGAATCCGGGGCTGTAATTATTTTCGGACATGGCAACATTATTATGGTGCTATATGTACTGTGTAATTTAGGTGCACAGTTCGTTAAGTAACACTGTTTGTGCAGTTATTGCAGTCGGAACCCACAATTGTTCTTTCATATGTGAAAAGTGACAGTAGTGCACTTTGTGACAATGTGCTGTACATTATTTGTGCATGCCAAATGTAATTGTCAAATTGAAATCAATTTGGATAATGTGCATGTAGCTATTAATAAATTCAACCGTGTCGCTCATATATTTATTGATAGTTGTGATATATTTTTAATTTGGGATTATATATTTGTGTGATTCACTTACAATTTCCAAGTGTCGTTACGAAACAAAAGATTTGGTGCTTTACTGCACATTCAATACATGTTCAATGTAATCTGTAATATGAAGTACAGTTTTGAAGCATCTTCTGATAACCTCTCGTAGTGCAATTTATTCTCTACAGAGAATTTTTCTAAAATATGTTTAAGTACTAGTATAACTGGCAATACTCTGTATAAAGGTATTTGTGAAATTCGGATGTAGGCGCGACGAGACTTTGCCCTGGTTTCAGCTACTGTGTAAATCGGGCTGATGCACCAAAACAAAAACAACGAGATAATCGGTGTGAACTTGCATTCCTGTAACATTTCAAGTACTGCTACTTTATGTCTGCTTTGAACCGCATGTGCTGTTTTTTAATCGTTCAATCTCGTTAAACATGTTCTGGCGTACGGACCTGTATGCTTACAGAGGTGTAGGAGAACTCTTGAAATACAATTGCAAGAAAGTAATTTTAACAATTGCAAAATAATTTGCTCAGTCATCACAAAATTCCGATTGAGATCGTACGACCATCGTCGATGTTTCATAATTTATAGTTTTTTCTGTCCGATCATCTTGTGTATGAGGAACATTTTTTAGCAACAAAAATATATGTTAACACTGACGTTTACGTACGCATAGCGAATTATCAGCGCTATATGAGCTTAGATTACTGCGATAGTATGGCTAATAAATTTGTGAGGAAATCAACCAACCTTAGGATAATTGGCCAATAAAATAATCAAAAAGCAGATTGAACTTTAAGTGATAAATTCATTGTTTTAAGTCTGTTAAGCAAGTTTGGACTCAATTTCATACATCTGCTCATATTTAAACTTTAAAAAAATAACTAAAATGTGATCAGTTTCCATTCAAATTTGTTTGGCTGGTAAGACTTGATTTTCTGGATTATGTGAAGACCATCGATCTCAATTTAAGTTTTCATCAACCATTTTAATTAGAAATAAAACTTGACACTCTTGTGAGTCTTTCGTTCTGCGCTGCCCCAGACACAGCACAATATCTTATATTGAATATTTAAAATTTATGACAATCTATTAAATCAATAATTTCTATCTAATTAAAATTACAAAATGTACCCACAAGAACGACCAGTTAAGGACAAAGATGTGGTTGTCCTATCCTAACAGGCTCTTGACTTCACTCATTAAGGCTATTCCGCTGTCGACACACTCTGGGGAAATAGGAGTTGAAAGTCAATAGAAATTGATTGTTCTTGCGAATTTTTTTAGTTGTCGGCGATTATAAAAGAACAAAATGAATTTTTTCATTACTAGTGCGCACCGTAGATATAGCTATTAAATCTATAAATGTGATCTTCCCAAAACAATTCCAAGTATGTGAGCTGATCTATAAGCGTAAAACATGAGTGTTACCGGGTCCAAAACAACGCTTGCAATTTTGATAGTCTTGAACGGTACATGTACTTCACTAATGCAAGTTAAATTATCTTTAAATTGAGAGGTACGCACGTACTTTAGATAAATTGAATTCGTGCACTTAATCAGATTAGTTGATGGCGATTGCGATACGAATAACATTACAAGTAATACGCAGAAAGAAGTGCTTTTTGTGCATTGTTATTTTTGGGTCCAGCAATTCAGTGTACTGACTGTGATCATTACTTTGTATTGATAAAATAAGCCCAAATAGCAAATCAAGAGTCGTTTTACAGTTCCGCGAAATTAACTGATGTTTTATTTTTAATTATGCACTCACACAGCCATGGTTATATGTAATGTTTGTGATCTGAAGTGAGTTCCATATAAGCTCATGCTTTAAAAGGTATATCACTAGTAAAAGAAATATTTGTAAGAAATGAAACTCATCATTGTAGATTCTAACGATCAGTCTTCATGAATTCAATCTGCAGCAGCAGATAACAAATAATTTTAATCACTGAATAGTGAACCGCTTAATTTTATTTTCGATTTGTAAATAAATTCATTTTTATTGAAATCATAATTGCTGGTGCATGCTGTGAAAAGGTGTGGACAATAAATATATTCGGTTGATGTCTGCATAAATGATGCCGCGAATAAATTTTTAAATTGTATCTGTGAGACTGAGTCTGAATGTCTTCTCTAAATTTGTCATTGCAGGAGAGCTATGACGAAGGTTTCATCGCGCCCCCTGGTGAGAACGGGAAGGTTGTCGACCCGCACGCTGAAGAGGCGGGTTCCGGCCACGTTCATGTCAAGTTCGGTTGGATTCAGGGCGTCCTCGTAAGTGAAATTAAATTAAATTAGACTTCATGCTATTTCTATATTTAAAAAAAAATTAATAGGTGGGGTTTTCCCGGCGCCAGGAATCGAACCCGTGGCAGCCTAAATGCTTTAATTCCGTTTTTGTACCTTCATAAACAAAGAAATTATTTGCGAGAATTGGGATTCAAGTAATTTATTAGTACTTTGTTCTTATTTCTATTTATTCGTGTTTCAGATCCTTAACTTGATGAGTCTGTGGGGGCCCATGTTGTTCTTGCGGACGTCGTGGTTGGTCGGACAAGGAGGAATCAGTAAGGCGCTTTTCTGTTGTACTTTAAAAAAATAATAGAAAAAATAAATAAATTCGAAAAATAAATTCAGATTTACAAATTCGTAGTGATCGTATTGCGTAGTCTAGCTGTGTCGCAGCGTACGACAATCTTGGGCGCGGTGCAAATGTCACAATGATGCTACGTTCGGACCAAGGTCAATAATAATAAGACACTGATAATAATTGTCCTTCAGCGATTGGAAAAATGTGTCGGCATCGTGTTATCGTTGATGTATGCAACGTTGGTGTCGTTAATTGCCATAAGAGGCCCCCCCAATTGGCACGCGGCGAGGCTTGGCAATCAACTGGCAAAACGCGGAATTAATTGATGCCGCCGAGCGGACAGATTTGCGCTTGAGGAAACATGGATCAAAACTTGGGCGTCAATGGCTCTATATTTTCTATTTCAATAATTTTGTCGTGAAAAGTGTCAACTTGCGCGCTTTTAATTCCACACTGACAGATTCGCTAAAGACTTTAATCCAAATCCAAATATGCGTGCAAGATGTAGAAGAAGCTACCCAAGGAATTTGGAAAGTGTTGGCGAATAATATAATGTTTTTATTTTTCTTTTTTCCGTGTAGTTGAGGCTTGCGTGGCCATTCTGTTCTCCGCGCTCATCACCACCATCACGGCCCTGTCCACTTCGGCCATCGCGACCAACGGCGAAGTCAAAGGAGGTAGGAAACTTGACTACAGCAGTTAGTTAGTCAACCACCCACATAAACGTTCGCCAATAATCGTCACGCTCAACTGCTTCATCAATATAAATGTCGGATCCGCCCGCGAGGGGGCGCTCATGAATAAATTATCGTCTGTCGCCGATGGTCCACCACCCGCCTCCGCTCTCCACGATCGGCACTTGGTCACGCTTGTCGCACGTGTATCCATGTTGAGGTCGTGAATCATTGATGGCGCACAATTAAACGAGAAGCGCCAATCAACCAAGTTTGGATATGAGCAGGGTGCCCTAGAAAGTCCGCCATTATACGAGTGCAGAAAAATGAAGCAACTAACTAAATCCTTATCACATTACTGGGGATGAAGAACCAGGCTTCGCTCGGGATCATAAAGCATGGGAACAGTTATGCGCGATATTATATAGTTGAATAGTAATAAACTATCGATAGTTCACTAATGAAATATTTACGACTATCGCGCAATTAGTCCTTCAGTTCGCTTGCATCAAGTGCCTTGGAGTGGTACCTCAATCGCCGACGTCCAAAGATGTATTGTTATTTTTGTTTATTGATTTCATATCTCATGAACGCTTCAAAATAAAGAGCTGAAATATGTTGCGCTCACTCTAGAATTAGCAGCACTACGTTCAGTGTAAAATTAATGGTGCTGCGTTACGTTATTGGTGAGCAACCGAAGGACATACCGGAAGCTCAGACTTTGTTTCAAAGTATTGGATAAAACAATCCAAAGTTGTTCAGGGTGAAATGTTTGGAAATTTGAAATCTGAGATACGTACCTCAAAGTTCAGTCTTTTCCAATCAAAATTTCGCGCGTTATTTGTATAATCAACAACGTTCTTTTATAATTCAAAAATAATTTTAAAACTTAAATTCATGGTAAACCCCTGTAGAACTGGCTCCTACTGGATACATTGAAAACCGTTCGATAGATAGATCGTCAAGTATAGTCCCCATTTAATTTAATCCACCCAGTTGTCAATTATACACGCAGATGCGTCAGTTTAAGGCTCGCAGTGTCGCTGTGAAGAGGCGGGCCAATTAGCGTGTTTTTTAATAATTAATTGGTATTGAAACGTCGATTCTTCTGCGAACCACCCCAATGGGTCTTAAAGAGTACTGTTTGCATAGCAACAAAAGTTCTACTCTATGGGACGTGCACCGCAACATTCGCTTCCTTGAAATTGAATATCGAGATCTTTCAAAATCAATAATGATGGCGTTTCAAATGCGAATTTTTAGTACAGTCATAAGTTATTGTTCAAAGTGAAAATTGGAAACTTATGTTCTCAGTTATCTTAATCTAATGAAATTTGTGTAATTCCAGGTGGAACCTATTACATGCTGTCCAGGAGTCTTGGGCCAGAATACGGTGGCGCCATTGGTCTTATTTTCGCCTTCGCCAACATGGTGGGCGTGGCCATGAACATTGTCGGTTTCTGCGAAGCGCTCACCGATCTACTTGAAGTAAGTTTTCACTACCGACTCATAACATGAGTCTAGTTAGTTCAGATATTACTAAAATTAATTTTTCAATTTTCAATTTCCGTAAGAAATTCTATCTTTTTCTTTAACGAACGACGGAAGTGGCGCCACCATGCGTGTTCATGTTGCAATTGGTGCAGCGTTTGTGTCTTGATATTGCTCAAATGTTTCGCCAAAATAGCATCTGAGCATTTATAACCCGACTTAATTATATTTCTCTCCCTCAGATTTTCGATTTAAAAATCGTCGACGGTGCAACAAACGATACACGAATTATCGGCATCATTGCAGTCATCTTTTG
>JAQGBY010006375.1:0-13220 GCA_034698785.1 Mycogona germanica
GCGCCGGGAATCGAACCCGGGACCGCCGAACCGCAGTCCGTCATAAACCAACTGCGCCACGACGGGTCGTACATAAAGATACAATTTTTAAATTGTCGAGGTTTCCATTATTGGTACGCGAAAGATATAATGAAGGTGTGGAGTAGCCCAAACACTGTTTAATTGGTCGTCAACTTTCTATTTCGGTCTCTTTCGTTTTCGTTGCCAATTTATTAAATGAGTTTACGTTTTATTGCTTTGCTGGGGCGTTTCATTGGTTAGAACAATCAGTTTAGCGCCAAGCTGCGAAATGACAAATCGTTTGTGTCTTTCGTTCGGAAGCACAAAAATCGATTGGCGAAGTGGTCGTTTTTATGACATTTAAAAATATATTTTTTAATGTCGATGTGTCTGATATCTGTTCAAAATATCGGTCGACCGGCGTCGGGTCATCAATAACAGACGCTTTATCCGAGATAAGTCCACATAATTTGTTGGAGGAAAAGGTTGACTTGCCTCCTGTTGTAATCATTGCGAAACTGAATTGTCAGCCTAGCCAGATCTCCCTATGATATTAATTCTCGACACGATTGTTATTGATGCTCACCCAACTCGAGAATATGTGGCGCCTGCCGCGCCCCTACCGATATATATCTTGGGCGGTCGTGTTCCACCTTTTGAACTGGTGCTGCCACCACATGCCGACTCGATTGTTTATCATCTCCTGCTATTTCATAGCCATCCTCCCCTCTCCCAATCATTTAATCATCGTATTGCGTGTATCCACTGCAAGCGCGTAGGTGGGCCGAAAAGCCCACATTTGAGTGTGTGCCAGATTGATTATGACGATCGTCAATGAGGGTTTTTTATCTGCGGTCACTTTCGAATATTCCTAACCCATACAACTCTGAAAACAATTGAACTACCATATTCATTTGCTCAAAAATAAATAGCTAGCTATTCGACAACATTGATTGTTTCTGTTGCTTCAATTGTCAAAATTGCTTGGGACCACCATTTTGTTAGCGAGTTGCTTCAGTGAGCGATTAAGGTGTTCGAAGCAACTTTGTGTGCAGAGAAACAGTGGAAGGTGAGATTCATTGTGTTCCGAAGCTGTCTCAATGAGCTGCAAAATTTAGAGGCACCCTCGCGGACGAAGCAAGCGAACCGGAACGACCTCTTTCAAATTGTTGCTGCTCTTAAGCTTGATTTACACGCTGTGTGCGGTACGTAAGCAGTTTCCTGCAATGCTATTATTCAACGCGACCGGAGAAGATCGGCTCCTTAGGAACCGATCTTAGGCGTAAACCTAGCTTTAGAGAGAGATATTCACCTTTCACCTTCCTCTTTTGCACTTGATTCTCATCAAAGGCGCAGTCTTGGGTAGTTGGTACAGACCCCTAATGATTTCCCGAATTCTCTGAAGGATGGATCCTACCAAGGTGACTGGCCTAGTTCGGGCGATCGAGTGTGAAAGCGCTGAGCTCACGGAACGAGCTCTTGTACGAGTTGTGGCCACAGGCACGGCCAGTGGGAGAGTGACAGACAGATTTAATAAATAGAAGAAATGCCGAGTCAATCTTTTCGAGTCGGCGCAAAACCATATCGGATGTCCATTCGCAAATCCACCGAACACTACAAAGTATAACATTAAACACACACACACTAACGCAAATCCACCGAACACTACAAAGTATAACATTAAACACACACACTCGTACAGAGTATTCGGCATTCAAAGAAAGAGATACATGCACATTTGTTCACGAATCGTAGCAGAAGCAAAGCGGGGAAAAAGAATTTGCTTAGTCAACAAAGTGCGCGCATATAATATACGTGCAGACGACATATTGAAAATAGTTTTATTTTGACTGCCTATTTATATCTGTAGTGTGTGTTCTTGTGCGGCGTTATCGCTTTTTGCACGGCTAATTGGAGATTGCGTTGCTATTTTTGGTGCTGCCGATTGAGGCGCCCTCCGGCGGGCTTGCGCAAGTAACGGACCATTTAACTGTGTGCCAAAAATATTGGTAAGGGGACGGCGGGGCGGTTGTTGGATTTAGTCGATCAGTGAATGGTTTCCAGGGTACAAAATTGTGGTCCATTTAAACATTTGAATGTCGTCGGCGTGTTTCTGTATTGTACAAGTCTTATTTTCCAATCATTTTTATAAGGATTTGTTTTTCTACCTTGTTTCCTCAATCATAGTTTAAAGCAAAAATGATTGGAGCGATTTGCTTCGAATTTCTATTTACGCAATCGGTTAAAAAATTCGTGAAGTTTCTTAAAAATCCGATCCTAAACGCTTTTGTAAGTTTTTTGTAACCAAACTGAATTTAGAGTTTCTTAATTCCAAGACTTTGCAGGCTTCCGATAAGACTCAGTTGGTCTCTGGAAATTTGTTTGATTAAGAGTCACTGCCTTTGCACCTTGAATCGGCACACGGCTCTTTTGATGGCTTATCGTGTAGTGTATTTACTAACAAAATTTCACCTATTCCTGGCGTACAGACAAGAACGATTCGGCGATCATTCGATATTCGTAGCTCACATTTATTCCAGCTGCAATACTTTTACGCTCGTATCGTTGAATCGTTTTGCGTGTCGTTGTCAGTAGCGCTGTACCTCTTGTACCTCTGTGTAGACCTATGTCCTTTTATTGATCTACGCGTTTATAGATACAAATGGTTGCGGTACGATTGAAAGTATAGCAAATATGAATCGAACCTAGTTATATGACGGGCGATGTGTGTTATGGCCCCTGTACTCGCTCCCTATCCCGTATCCTGACAATCCTCCTGAGATCCACGTCTAATCGAACCCACGTGTAGTTTCTTGGATTTTTGACAAAATATTTCATTTAGATCTTGTCCAGATAGCGAATCCATACACTCTGGTACGCTAAATTTCCATTTTACTATTTTAGTCCGCCATTTCAATATTAGATGGATGAGGTGAACTGCAGACGGCAATTCTTGTGTTTATATGCCTTGCGTGCTAACATCGAAATGGTGGTATCGAACTGAGGGCGCACAATTCGTTGAAGCACGCTTATATTTTCCGGAAAGTCCTTGGACGGCGTCTGAAGATCATCGCAAGACCATGCACGAGTCATGCATCCAGTGTGGGCAACCACAGTCATTTACCTGAATTTTCAGAAAGTCAGAAAAGCGCCTCGTAAACTACAGCAAGCTCCCGTTGCACCCCGCAGTGCTTGGCACCGGAGTACCGGATCGAACGCTTTTCCCATCGGGTAGGGGGTCTCAGGAGGATGTAGTTTCTTATCTGCTTGGCTGCATGTATGCGCCATTTGGGCGTGCGCCTATTGACACTCGTCATTAAACGATTATCGGCAGAATTTTCTTGGGAGTTTTTTCTTTTCCTCCGCTGCAATCGCCAGATCCTTGAACCGTCCCGTCAAGGTAGACGGTGCGGGCGGTAGGGGGTGGGGAGTTAAAGGTGGTAAGGTGGGTGGGACTGCCCCTATCCCTCTACCCCTCCTTCCTTACAACATATAATTCCGATGTTGGGAGGGGGTGAACTGCGACAGTGACATTCCGCCGATATATGGGCGGAGGTGAAAATACTAACGGGCATCATTCCCCGGGCCAGCACTTTATAAGCTGCGGCCACCAAACACACGGAATGGGGGATGGTCAACGTTTGGCCGCAGTGCCACGTCTAAATCGTGTGAATGGGCATTATATCTATCAATTGTCAACGTCGACTAGGGCAAACATGGCTATGTCACAGGGATTTTTCCGTCATTTTCGTCGACCCTTTGGAATTGGTTGTGCCAGATCCTGTTAACATCGAGATTGATCAATTGGCTTTTTCTCAACTGGTCTCTTATTTAACTGTTAACATCGAACCCGATTGCCGAAAAATTAAAACAAGATGCGAAAACGAATTGAACTTGGCAGATGAGACAGGGCTAACGGACCGAATTCTGGGCCGCAGGTTGCAGTTGTGTGAGGCTCCTCTTGGGTCTCCCCCCCCCACACACCCACTAGCTCGTCGAGACCACTTGGCCGCAACCAAAAAATGTCCGCGCAAGACCTAATTTGACTGCGTGGATTGCACGCTTGGGATTGCAGCAGTGAGACCAGAGGGATAGAGGGGAGTTCGAATAGGGCTGCATCGCGCCCAATTGCTCCGCGGCGGCGGCTAGCGTCATCACCTCTTTGCTCAAGGTAGATTAAGATTAACCCCCCTTTCACTCGGGACAATCTCGAGGAAGTTTGAACGGCGGTTTCAAATCTTTGAATTGGTATTGGTGCATGTCTTGGATCATCCTAAAATTCAGTGCATTTCAAGATGACTGTTTCCATGAAGTCGTTGGACAGCCAGTATATTTTCTCCACCTTTGAAGATTCTGGCACGATATTACTGTAAGTCGAGTTGAACCAATCAGACTGTGATCATTCAAACAACGAATCACCATCATTCACTGCAACAAAACTGAATAAGAAAGTCGCTCACATAGGAAATAAATTAATCGACATTTTAAAATCAGGATTTCGCAAAAAATTGGTTCTCAGGAGTCGAATCTTGAGTGTCCCCTCGTACTTGTTACAATAGTATTTTTGTAGTTGCTGTGAGATGGCATGTTTTGCGGTGGGGGCTCCTTGACCAACCTCTTCTCGCTTCGGGTTTACTTTTTTATTTTTCTTCTGTCGATATATGTTCCTTCTCTCTCTCTCTCTCCCTGCTAACGTCTTTATTTTAACATTTACCCCCTCCCTCTCCTCCACTTCCCCCTGCCTCCCATCCCCCATCTCTACCTTAGCCGAAAGCCACCTCCACCCAATGTGCGTGTTTGACTTGCACTGTATATACAAGCCTGACATCTTAACCCGCCATCAAACCCCCTCCTCTCTTTTACCCCTCCCCCCCCCCTCCTTCACCTCATCTTTCGCGCTCACTCCCGTCAACATTATTATTACCGTCATCCCTCCCCCTCCCCCCTCAGGTACTCCCCACCCTCAATCCAACAAACTCTTACAGGCGACCCACTCTAGTAACGCGTTCCTGGTCGAGAAGATTCGACTTGAACGTCTGAGTTTTTTGATTCAGTTAAGAAATTACTCGGTATACCGTGGAACAATTGATGTGACGAAATTGTCGATCGTGAAAACATGTTCAGATTTATACGTGGCAAACGATAGGATTTGTTCCCGGGCAAAGTGTGCGGCAACTTTGCAACAAGCCTTTTCATCCTATTGAGTTATACGGTGTATTAAATTCAAATAAAAAAATTCTTTTGAATTTCAAAAATATATACACAGATATTACTGGGAATTCAATTTCCATTTGTTAACATAATTTTTATGAATACGACTTTATATTGTCCTGTATAAAATACGTGACCCTAAAGGCCGTTCCGTGGTTCGCAGCATTTAAGGTTAACAGCCGAGTGGTGAAAGCATGATTTAAAACAATTGTTTCTTTGGATTTCTGAGATCTTTTTCGACCAGTGCAAGGTAAAAATGCACTCATTTCTTCGATTGCACAGTTTCAATATATCTGTTATCCAAATGAGCAATGATAGTTATGTTGTCCTAAGGTGTAGGTGTAGTTGGTTGTGACAGAACGTGTGTCGGCCTGGCTGGGTTCGGCCGGGCTCGCCGGCCACCCACCCTGGCCAGTGTGCCTCGTAGCTAAGCGCATACCTACAAGCTGCCTACAAGCACGCTGAGCGAATTCCTGGACCGTGTATTCGTGGTGGTCAGAGAGCGCGAGAACGCGACAGAGAGAGAGAGAGAGAGCAAATGCCGAGAAATGCTGTGTGGCCACCGGGCAATCTTCTCTCGCCTCCTTCTTCTCCTCACACGGCCACCACCCACCACCACCACCAAAGGTAAAGCCGCGCTGCGCTGCCCACCACACTCGATTGTTACTGCTGCTGCTGCTTCTTGCTTCCCTGTGTCCCTCCTTACTGACTTTACCTTTACCACTGGGTGGCGCTGCGACTGCACTTAGGCTTGTGGACCATGAACTCTGAATTTTGCGTCTTTAACTGGATTGGAAGGGCGAGCAGAACGAGTTCTTGGTTATCAAGATGATGCTGAAAAGTGAAGATACACAATTTATAAGGCACCATTTCTAGTGTAATTGTCAACTAAAGCTTGCACTGATGACGTTTAGCTCAGCTGTCGCGTGCCCCTCTTGGAGGTCTCACGAACAATGGGTGCTCTCTCGCACGCGTGTGTGTGTGTGTGTTGCAGGGGAAGGTTGCTGGCGTGGGGTGGCCGGGTGGTGGTAGTGGAAGGGGAGAGGTAGGTGAAGGCCCGCCGTTTCACCCCCGGCCTCCGCACTTCGCGCCCCGTGAGAGAAAAAGAGAGAAAGATCGCTTGTTAAGATGTTAGCGCAAGCGACGACCGAAATTCTTGGTTGACACTGGCTCGCTCGCGGCGCTCCCTCACATCTCGCGCCGCCTTTGGCCGCCAGGGGCACCCCCGCTCGTCCGCCCGTTGCATTCCAATCGGTGTTGGTGTGTGCGCGCGGGCATGTTGTGTCAGTGGAACGACCAAAAATGTTCGCAGCGCATCCATCAATTGGCCTAAATCGTTTATTTTGGCACGACGTGACAAGTGGTTTTCAATGTTTTCTGGAGTCCGAACTTTTTTTTTCTCCTCTTGTCTTTAAAATTCCCACATACAGTGAGTCGCTGCCGAATTTCATCTTAGGTTCCCGATGACCGGGAGCGACCTCAACAAGTAGAAAAGAATCCCACGATACTGCGACGGTGTAAATGCCCCATTGTCGTCATTATGCGGAATGGAGCTTTTCTCGGTTTGCTCTAAGAAATTGCAACTTTATTTGGTGAAAACGTATTTTTGTAAATTGCCACGATTCATCTCCATTTGAAATCGTTCGTTCACTTGTGGCAATTCTATTGAGCAAAACGATGAAACTCAATCGTTTAAATGGATATACATAGATGCTGTTCGGAGTTCTACTGTTGATGCGCATCATCGGTCGTCCTAGCCATTGGTTTCGCCAAACAGATTTTTGGAAAAGAGGGGGGGGGCAAGTGATCTTGTTTTCAGATCGATATTATAAAAAAAGCAATCGAGCGAGTTGTTTTTTTTACTCGTTTTGCGTTTTGGAGATATTGGTGGACGCTGACCGCCGCTCAATTATCTTTTCATCCTCCTCCTTCCATCCAGTGGTTAGGTTGTGGGTGGGGACCCCCTTCGACCCCACCCAGCGGCGGACCACACGCAGCGCCTCTCGCGGATCGAACGGCGGCCGCCGCCGCCATCAAAAGAAGAATGGAAAAACGTTCTCTTTTTTTTCCGATCACACACAATCGCATTCCAATGCAGGATGGATAAAATCCTCCTCGCTCTTCGTCGCTGACCCAGTCGGTCCCAGCATGCGAAAGCTTCATCACACTGGTTTCAGGCTATACCTGGTGTACCTGAGCACAGTGCGGCGCTACGATCGCCAATAGCATCATTTGAGGCCGACCTTTAGGTTTGGGATTGAATATAGGATTCCCAACATTGTCGACACCATTATCAAGCACAGGTGTTTGTTTTCCTAACGTTGATGACTACGCACATTTACCTTCAAAACGTAGGTGTCATCCCCAGCCACTTGGCGATTGCAGCGCCGCACGCGTTCAAGGACAATCTTACAATGCACTACTCATATACTGTATAAAAAATATTTTTGAGTCGTCTTCCTTTATTAATCTTCATTTAATATATAATAATATATAATAATAATAAAAATAATAACAATAATCCTCAATTAAATTTATCGTATTTTTCAATATTCTGAAGGCCGTCTTAGGGTACAATCTATTATCAAGGTACTGGTCCACTCGATTTTTGTTTAATAAAGTATTGTCTCGGTTTTAGTGGTTTTAGCATTTTAAAATAAGATACTTCGGTTGGTAGTGTAGCGCAATTTTCATATTGTGCGGTCCGAGGTTCGCTTGGTTAGGTTTCAGTTCTGGCTGTTTTTTTCGGGGGTGTTTTGGGTTTCGGCGAATCGAGGAAACGGCTCGAATCGATGGCAGCGAACCTATCGTCGGTGGTGGTACCACCAAGTGCTCAGGCATTAATTGACTTCTCTCTCTCTGCACTCGAATATAAAAAAGCCCATCCATCCGCACACACGAGTGTGTCGGTTCTGGTGACGACCACCTTGATCTCCGGCGCTTTATCTCTCTCTCCCTCTCTTTTACCTTGGCAGTGATGGAAATCTCGCGGGGGGCGCGAAATCGTGCCCGGTGAGAGCGAAAAAAAAAAAGAAACCCCGGTCAGGAGTGTTGAATAACCGTGCTCAAGGTTTGCACGGGTATCCTTTAAAAGGCAAGCTGTTGCAAAAATGTCTTAATGTTAAGAAATGCAAGTAAAAGTTTTACCATGGATTAATTGAATCTTGACATTTGTATTCGGCGCGAGCATCATCAAATACTGTTCTTCGTCCGTGTATAGCTAACAAAATGTTTTATTTAATACCAGCATATCCGTCCAAAACGATAAATCTATATCACATTGAAAGTACGTTGAGATATCCGATTCCATTCTATACCATTTAAGAAATTTAAAAGAATTATCCGTTCGATTTCGAAATTTCATTTCATGGCCTCAGTTGAAATTAATATATGTTTTAAAGGGAATATTCAAAATAAATATTCAAGTGCACTTTGAGCTGAATCGTGCTGCACAAATGTCGTTTCGGGAGATTTATTGATTTTCCGTTAACATTATTTCCAGTTCGAATGAGTTGTGACTGGAAGCATTTTGTTACCCAAAATTGGGTTCAAAACGTTTATCCGAAGAGCGTTTTGATTGAGTCTGCCTCACAGCAATAGCAAAAATCTTCCCAAATATTTCGTCTGATTTGGCAGATTACGGACAGGTTGGAGGGGGATTGTTATCCTTGCCGTCTCACTTGCCTAATCCACGCCACTCGCCACTGCGCACAATGGCAGCCATCTTTTTTTATTTTCTCGGTCCGTTTAGTGACGCTCTTTACGTTTTCGCCAACGCATACTTTCTTCGACTGGAGATGCGTGTAATTGGTCATCCTTCATCGTCTTCAGCCGACCCCTCATCCTCAAGTACCCCCTGGAACTCGCCCTGTATGCACTCCCTTCACCCACCCCCACCCTTCTCTGACTTTGCGGTCTATCTCTTGCTCTCCCTGTGGCGGCTCCCGGGGTCTCTCTTTCGCATCCCGCGCGGCAGTTCAGGTGGATTTTTGCTTGTGTTTGGTCTCGCGTACCACTCGCGTTTGTAGCGAAATTGAGTGATGGCCACTCAGCAGAGGCAGAGACGTACACGGCCTACCTGGCTACAGGTATGCGGATCTTACTCAAGAAAGAAATACCGGGCCAGAGACGCCCTGCACCATTTCTGGGCACTTGCTCAACCACCTTTGCGTTGGCTCTCCCCAAAAGAAAGAGGCGCTGCTACTTATTTTTATTTTTATGGAATCAAAGTTTAATTACGTTGCGGTAAATTCAGGCCTAGCCACGAAAAGATGTTCTCAAGCGGATAAAACATATGCCCAAATTGGGTTTATGCGAACTTGTACTTGTATTATTATTTTGAGCTGCAAAAATTAATTTTGAGAAGTAAATCAGAAACTCTTGAAGTGATTCAGAATTATGTCTTTCCTGGACTATTCCAAAATGCTCATTAAAATAAATTATCATATTGTCCTTTTTTCCTTCAATCAAACTTTCTTCCTGTGGAAATTTCCCGTGACCGGAAGTATCTTGAAACGAAATATTTTGCAGCACAATTCAATTGATGTGTCCATCTTTTCGCTGCTCGTAGAATTGGAAATTCGTTTGCGTCATCGTTTCTTGAGCCACAACATGTCAGTTATCCCGGGCGGGACGCAGTTTTTTTTCTTCTTTTGTAGCTAGCTCTCCGCTGGGAGCGCTGGAATAGGATAGTCGGGGTGGGTGGTGTTCCGCGTAGCCCAAATAGAGGAGAACCCCGTGAAAGAAGGGCATCGGCTACGGCTATGACGGCGGCGGCCAAATAAAAATAAAAGAATCTCTCGCCCGCCGTGGCTCTATGGGTAAAGCATGCGAGCCGAGCGGCTTCAAGCAAATTAAGACGTCCCACGAATCGCCATGACTATTCATTACGCGGGATATATATATATTCAGTGAAGTCTGACGTCAGAAAACAAATACCACGCCAGGAGAAGAAAAAAAATGGTACGAGTAGATAGACACACACCTTAGGAGGTGGGACGTGTGGTTCGGCGGCTCATCAACAGAGGGGGTGAAATCTTGGCTGCTGCTAGCTAACGAGGCGGGTGGACAGGACTCGCCGCCGAATGTGTGTTCGGTGGTGGTCGCGGGTCACCCGGCACGGACCCGGAGTGCTTGCTGGGCATGACCACGCACAATGTCCGCATAGACTCAGCCAAGCTCCTTCGAGATTGCAGAGATAAATTTTCGTTAAATAAATAAGATTACTCATATTTCGATTGTGAAACTCATTTTTCGCTCTCGTAATAATATAATAGCTTTTAAATATGATTTATGCGGAGGACACTGTAGGGAAAGTGCCTCCGTTCCTTTCCTGGAAATAGAATCGAAGACGTTCATCAGATAGATCCGTTCCTTCTAAACACTGATGATTTTTTTAAAAAAATGGTCACATTAAAAAAATTGTTGGTGAAACTTTCCGGGTGCCATCTTTGAATTACAACGCTCTCTGGTGTTGGCGCATTTGGTGCGAGCTGGTCTGGAATCTATATTTCAATAATTGTAATGTTCTTACTGAAGACGCCGCCAATCTGAATGTAAGGGTGGGCGAAGGTGAGGGGGCGTAGTCTTTGCTCATCCATTGTACCCGCAACGATTTTTTTGTCGTGCCTCACCGCCCCGTCTATGCATTATGTTCGCAGAAAACAAGTTTAGGAAAAACGATACACACAAACGCCGCCGCACCGATGAATGTTATTGCGCGCTTTTCTGACGATTGGAAAATTGAAATTATGATTTTTTGAGCCGGGCAGAGAGAGGGAGAGAGAACGCTGCGCCGCCCCTTAAAACATCCATTGTTATTTCGTTTTGCCGCGCCTGTGCCCCGGCCAACCAGGAGAACGATTTCGTGACACCGAGTTCAAAAGGCGCTTTGTGGCACAGGGACGTTTAAAGAAGGTGGGGGGGGGGTTGGTGAAGGATGAGGGGGAGGAGAAAGGAAAGGTGTCGGTCTCCTCCTCAACAAAAAAGAAATGTGGAATTGTATTTCTCAGATTTGTGGCTCTCTTGTAGTTCTTCGGTTTCGCGCCGCCGAAGTCATCCCCCGCGTCTTGGCCAGTTAGACAAGAATGCCTTTTCATCTTTTGTGTCCAGACGATTTTCCTCTGTCGTCGGTCAGTTCCTCCTTGCGTTTGGTGGGCGACTGTCCAACACATTTGTGCTGGTCATTCGCTAAGGCAGCATGCTAAAAAGTTATTTCCTAATTTTAATTCGTACTTTGTATATTAACCCGGGATTTCTTTTCAAGATCTGAGTGCCCGTTTAAGATCTTAGGCGTTAGCGCGTCTACATCCGGTTTGAAGCGTATATGGTTCGTGACTGTAACGTTAACTTACTCGGATTACAATTACGTAACGCCTGTAGTGCGGTTGACTACAGTTGATTGGATTACAAGCAGTCCCGGGTGGGGCCTATGGCGGGGGTCGAACGACCAGTTAGGTAAAAGGTGTGGTTGTCCTCTGCTAACAGGCTTTAGACTTGAGACTCGCTAAGGCTATTATTCAACCAATTTAGTACGTCCCGTTCTTCTTCACCTACTAGGAGCCTGTCTCACAATTTCCCCAATTTTGACATTGCAATCCCCCTTCAGAATACGAGCTAGAAGCACAATATTGGTCGCAGTTCTACGATCCTCTAATGATTTCCATACATATTTTTCGTGTATGGTTATTTTAAGGCGCTGCATGTAGTAGCCATCACCCGATTGATATGCCTTATTGTTACTACTCAGTCAATCGAATGTGAGGTGTGGGAAATTCCGTTATATTCCGTTCCAAAGGGAGGGATAGTGATGATTAACTTCTTTGAGTCGATGACTTCGTGCTATCGTCAAAATCAGCCTTTTTTCATGGAGGGTATCCGTTTTTTATTTACAAACTTGACACTTACTGCATTTTTTAAAATACGAGCACACACGCGCTTGTCAGAAATTCGACGGTGACATGTAAAATTCTAAAATAAAATTTCCGTATTTTAGAAGTCAATGGGTGAAATGAAGACATTTTTACCTATCGGCGAGTTGTCCTTTCAGGCTGGGCTGCCCACATCTCGACTTTCGAGATCAATCGTTAGTTGCCTGTGATAGTGAGGAAGTGCCCTGGACCTCCCTGTAGCAAGGGACAGGTATACCGGTATACCATCTTCGAGAGTTTCCCAGAGTGGCGGAGATTGGTTTTCGCCTGCGGCCAAAAGAGTTGGGAGGAGGGGGACGATATGTTGTTACCTGGCACTACCTACCTGATGGCTGCATTGGGTTTGGGGTGGTAGGGAGGAGATGCGCAGGGGGAGGATTGTTGACAGCTAGGTGGCGAGCTATGTCATTGATTATCCGCATCAATAAAGCCGCACGTCTCGTTAATCTATTCTGGATGAATAGAAGGGGGTGGGAGGGGCGGTCACTACCCCTTCCACTCCTCCTCCTCCTCCTTCCCCACCCCTTTTCCCTTGTCGTAATTTCCATTGTTGATGGTCCGTTCGGCCGCCCGCCCAGTTTATTTTTTATACCTTCGCGCGTCAAAGTCGGTGCAACTACTAACAGGTAGAGCAATTTCCACCCCCTTCCCACCACCCAACACATCCCCTTTCAACTTCATGAAGAGGTAAAGCGAAACCGGGGCGGACTGCCTCGGGATCACATTTGTCCCCCTTGGATATACAATGGGGGAGCATTTAATTTGCATATGGTATGTGGATCAGTAAAATGTTGAAATGTTTCAGGGACTACGGGAACTTCTAAGCGTAATCCGAAATGTTAGAAAGATGGCATTCACATCTTAAATAGTGGAATGTATTTGTGATGCTCCAAGATCCTTGAAAAGTATGATGTCCGATTTAATTGCTAAAAATTACTTTCTGCAAGATCTGACCTCGTGATTTCAAAATGGCCGCTGCCCCATGGAGCACCGTGGATTAGCTAATTTTGCGTGTTCGAGAACGATCGTACCAGACGTGGTGACGACACTTTTTGTGTGCTGAAATATTGTCTGACCTCA